>JAPMOB010239822.1:0-19903 GCA_029875015.1 Lepomis gibbosus | reverse complement strand
GCTCTTTATGAAAAGCGCTGTGAGATAACTGTTGTTGTGATTTGGCGCTATATAAATAAAATTGAATTGAATTGAAGGGTGCAGTATGCAGCCACTGTGCAGCGCCCGGGGACCAACTCCAGATTTTATGTCAGTGTCTGGTCAAAGCACTGACTGAAGAAACCTAACATGTTTTTGATGGTGGGGGAAACCAGGAAACCCATGCAGACAAAGGGAGAACATGTAAACTCCACACAGAAAGGCCAGGGAGACCGGGGTTTGAACCCACGACTTCTTGCTGTGAGGCAAGTGCTATCCACTAGACCGCTACATGATCATCGATAGCATTGGTTCATTAGTGCTCCTGGCTGTGGTAATGGCAGTCGTCATGGTTGTTAGAACCACCTTTGGCTAAGTCTGAACAACAATCATTGGTATCTTCACCTGAGGCCAAGAGGAACTGAAGAAGTCTCTTGGATGAGGGACGAAATGTCTTCTAGTTTTTCTTCAACCAAGTCCAGTGGCCCTTGAGCTTAACCTTCGCTGGATTACATTGTTAAACTTAACAGCAAAAATGTGTTGAGAACTGGTAAAGCCCTGGATGTACTTGCTTTTAACTATGTGTTCGCATACACTTGCCTTCCTGCACCTGGAAGGCAAAAACTTGCTGCAGTTTTTTTTACTCATATTTCTCATGATCGATGAATGGATGGACGGGGCGCAGTCGGAACTTCACATGTGCTGACAGAGGGGAGGGAGAGGAATGGACAGAGTGTAAAATTTGATCTACAGGAGAATACATATCTAAAGCAACACAGAATGCTGTAAAGAGCCTTACTGCATTATATTATGCTGGGCAGTGATTAAAATTTTTGCATGATTTGCTTTTGATAATTCGGGATTAATCGCATTATTTTTGAATGCAAACTTACTCAAAATTTAATAACGTAGTGTTTTGATTTAAATACTGCTATATACACAAGTGCAATAACCTGGTTTGCAAACACTTTAAACAAATAAGGTGATTTTTCCCAGCAGTATTCCCTTTACACAGTAGCAATAAAATATTTCTTGTAAATCTCAACTTAAATCAAATCAAATATTACCAAACCAAAGCTATTTGCCACTGCCAGGGAATTACCTTTTATCTAGCTTGTTAAAACAAGATACCATCAGAGTCCAGTTTTTCCTGGGATTTTTTCTGAGCAGGTATCAACAGAATCATTTTTTTTTATCAGGGAGCAGCAGAAACAGTCTGTGTTCAGTAGCAAGTGTCCCTGTTACAGTGAGGTGGGTCCAGCACACGGTGTACTGTGTGCGATACCGTGACACTGACGCGGTCGTGTTCACCTCACGCACACGCCCGCCTGCTGCCGAAGTTGAATTGTGTTGAACTTTTTGTATGCGATGCATTGGAAGAGAGACTGATCCTCGCTGTTTGGGAGTTTCCAGAAGCTAAATAGTTAGCAGGACATCAACAGGAGGGGATTCACATGGCAGAGCATCCCTGCAAAACGAAATGCAGGCCTATCTGGTAAAGTTAGCCTATGTATAATTTTAATTTAATTAAAAAAGGCTACGGGTGTGTTGCACAGAGAAGCCGTTGAAATGGTTACTGTCCATAGAGCGCCTGCCGTTCACTCGCAGAGCGCTGTCTGTTTACCTGAGAGTACCTGCTGTCTGCTGCTTGTTTGGGAGGGTAATTTGCAAGCTGATCAACATCCCACCTCTCCTGTGACCCATGGTTTGACTGTAGGTATATGTGTATTCAGAGCCAGTGAGCAACGGATTTTCAAAATAATAATAAAAAAAAACTGAATTGTGTACTTCCATTTACATAAATAGATATTTTCATCATATACTAATGCAGAAATGGCAATTACATTGGTGCAGAAAAATTCCCCAGAATGCAGGAAATTAAGTGTTTAACGCTCAGATTTTCTTCAGTTCCCCTCCAATATCAAAACGTAACAAATGCCCTTGGATGCCTGCATCAATGTGAACGGAGTGAGGCATTTTAATGTCACTTTCACTTTTCTTGGTAAGTGGTGGACGGTGGATTTGCGTGAGCAGGTCACGAACATTACAGGCTACCTCAGAAATATGGTAAAAGAGAAAAGGTCAGGTAGTGACCAACACAGAAGAGTGACATGCTGAGAAAAGAAGCAGAATGAGCTGGAAGGGATTTTTTCTTTTTTTCCTTCTTCTTTTAAATAGGATTATTGAAGTATAGCAGCCTCGGTCAGACTCTCAGCTTAGCATGCTAATGAGCATGTTTCTTAAACTTTCCTCTAGATAGTGGAGTGGCCCAAATCCATAACAGCACCCCCTGAACGTCCCGTTATCAGCCTTCTAGTTCACAGGCAGCAGAGGAGCAGTGATGAGATGGAGCGTCTGTTTCATCTCCTGCTGAGTTTCTTTCTACTTTGCATAGAGAGCGAGGAGCTGCTGCCCTGCTGGGAGTAGGAGGTGAGCTCGGAGGCTCGGCAGGTCAGACATTTAACTTCAGAACAGGAGACTGGCCTCCAGCATGTATGTATCCTATATAATATCACACACACACATATTCAAAGGTTAACCGATACATGGGCCCTGTGTGGTTGNCCCCCCCCCAATATGATATTTCATCAGTTTAATAAATGAAATTATTCACTTTCAAAATTGAACTCATTCACTTACTCTCATTCCTTCTGCTTCCTGGGCACCATCATGTCTCAGGACATCACCTCCCTCACCAAGAAGGCCCAGCAGAGGATGTATTTCCTGCAGCAGCTGAAGAAGTTCAGCCTACCAGAAACAATGATGGTGCAATTCTACACCTCCATCATCGAGTCCATCCTCACCTCCTTATCATCCTTATCATCACAGAGTACGGTCTAGACCTGCTCTTTTATAAAAAATTCTTTGAGATAACTGTTGTTGTGATTTTGCACTATATAAATAAAATTGAACTGAACCTCCTCCATCACCATCTGGTACGCTGCTGCCACTGTCAGGGACAAAGGCAGGCTGCACCGTATCATTTGCTCTGCAGAGAAGGTGATTGGCTGCAATCTTCCATCACTTCAGGACCTGTACGCCTCCAGGACTCTGAGGTGAGCAGGAAAGATTGTAGCTGGCCTCTCCCACCCTGGACATAAACTGTTTTAGACTCTCTCCCCTCTAGCAAGAGGACCATCAGGACCAAAACCTCTCACCGCAAAAACAGCTTTTTCCCTTCTGCAGCTAGCCTCATCAACAAGTCCCCTACTGACACTCTCCCCTTGCAAATAATACAAATGTCTCTAATTAATTAGTTAATTAGTTAATTTTATTATATATATTGTTATCGTGCACAAACCCTGCACATTTCACATATTTGTTGTTAATTGTTAATCTTTGTTGTTATTTTTATATTGTCAGCTTATATGTACACAATACTCTCCTCCGCTGCAAAACGGCTGCACAACACAAACCCAGAATAATGCACGTAATGTAACGCATGTAAATATTTGCAACGTTGTTCTTTCTCTGCAAATAGTTGTATTATTTTTCTTTATTATGTTTATTCTTAAATAACTTGCATTGTCTATTCCATATTTATATATTTCTACATTATTTATGTCATCTGTATGTTTGCCTACGTGAAGCACCTTTTCTCCAAAGCAAATTGCTTGTATGTGAAAAAATCACTACTTGGCAATAAAGCTCCTCCTGATTCTGATTCTGATTCTGATTCTGTACCGTCAGAATGAAGCTACAGCCATGATTTGCCCAGCTTGGCATAAAGACTGGAAGCAGAGGAAAGATGCTAACCTGGCTCTGCACAAAGTTTACACTTGGATGAACATGAAACTTTACTTTTTAAACCATCAATGCAAAATCGTGGGGAGATGTGTTAGAATCCTCATTGTCAACAGCAGCAGGCAGCTGTTGTTTTCAATGAAAAGCCTATACAAACATACTGTTCAGTACCTGCAGATCAGCAAACAGTAGACAGAAGCTGGCTGGTGAACACAGTGGAGCGTTTAGCAGCTAAAAGACAGATATTTTCCCTCAGGAGTCAATGGAGATCAAAACAGACCTAAAAGAGAGAGAATACGGGACATTCATCAGGTGTTCTGTGCCTGCTGGATGTCTAAATAAGCAACTGTTTAAACATTAACAGTGTTTTAAGGTGATGTCAAAAAATCAATTAATGCAGATTTAAGAAGGGAAGTTGACCATTACTCCCAAGCCATTTTGATAAAAATACAATCACCAAGTTTCAGTTTGTTGCATGTTTTGCTGATAGCTAGCTGGAGCAAAATATTAAAATTTGTGGAAATGCCAGTTCATTCAGCAGATTAAATCAATTCATTTTTGATGCGGGGTCTGTTTGACTTCAGCATCTGTGGTGATCTATTTTGTTCCTCCAGTAAATGTTACAACAAAGCATACTGAATTCAGTAAAGCGCTGATTCAGACCTCTGACTGTCTGAAGCTCATATATCAGATTTCAGACTCATCCGCCATGCCGAACTGACAGAACCACATGGTTTTCAGAAACAATTATTTTTCATAAAGCTGAAATTGCATGACAACAAATTTGCAAGAATGAACAGTAAATACATGACTTAAATAGACATTTTTGGGCTGCACTAATAAGTTAGGAAAACAGCAGATCAAGAAAAGGTCAAAGTAAAATGATTTTCTACCAACCTGAAATGATAGAAGAACAAAAACTATGTGTCCTGAAAAGCAGCACTCTGCTGTCCACACAATAATCATCTCCGTGTTTATGTCTTACCTTCCAGCCACCACTGTGACAGTGTAGCTCTAATCCTTACAAGAATCAATTGATCATTACAGCACTTTACAAAAGCAGGAAGAGCACAGCTATGGTGTTGTGGACCCTAAAGCAGAGAAGGCAGTGCAGTAACATCAGAAAATTTAACAGGGTAGTTGCCTTCTTTACAGCTCCTGCAGCTGTCACGCTGCATAATAACACGTTAAAGGAGGTAAAATACTCCCTGGAGGGAAACACATGAACCTGACTATAGTTTCAGAGTGGATGCCACTCACAGGAACACTCTGTTGTCTGCTGTTGTCAGTTTAAAAAAAACATTAAATGGATCAAATGTGCTAAGGAGGTGGTGGTGGTGGAGCACAGACTTACCAAGGGGCGGTGGGGAAAATTGTTATGGGGGGACCTGTTTAAGGTGGTTGGGGCAACATGGCAGCATGCTGAGAAGTACAACAGCACATAAGCCATAATGGACTTGATGAGATTGGAGTTTGTGGGACATACAACCAAAATAATAGGAAGAGAAAAAAAGTAAGTAGAAAGTGGAAAGTAGAGCTGACAGGAACTGATTATCATCTCATCAGTCTTTGGACAGAAAGTGTAGAAGTGTATTTCTCAAATGGTTTAACTGCTTTAAGGATGATACTGCTGTGTAACATTATTGAGTTTGTTTCCTACTTGTGCTGCTGGTACACTACCTTTCAGCATTATGCTGTCATTGTCTCTTGCGGCCACAGTGGCTCGCAATTTGCTTAGGTTTAGGCAACACAATTACTTGGTTAGGTTTAGAAAAAGATAACTATGTTATTTACGTGACAAACGTAAGTAAAGAAATCGCTGTTGACTTTTTGCTTACCACAGGAATCATACGCCAGTCTCCAGGGTGAAAGTCCGGTTTCTGACCAAACATTCCACCCCAACAAGACGGGCGACATGAAAGCGCACAGGTGAATGCTATTTCAGTAGCCTGGACAAGAATAATCAATTTGGAATCAACATTTGGATGGGATCAACACGAAAAACAGAAAACTGAAAGATATTGGAATGCACGAAAAAGTTGGAGCAATATTTGTACAAACTCCCAAACACACAGCTGTCAGGGAAAGAAAAGCAGAATAATGGAGGATATAAAGAAATAACCCATATAATTCATTTAAAAGCAGTATATCAGTCAGAGAAGCAGCAGCGGGACACAGCTCATTTGTCACTTAATAACCCGCGTACTACTCAGTTGATGCATGCATTTTAAAAATCAAGCTTCAAAATTCCTTCTTGTTCAGACAAAAGATATTGAATATCAAAGGCAAGGACTATCATGTACCAGCTGTTAAACCTAAAAATATTAGCATCTGTTTTCAACAACCGATATCAATCAAACCCTCACACACACACACACACACACACACACACACACACACACACACACACAGAAGAGAGGACAACAGCAGTAGGGAAAAGGTAGAGAGGATTCAGATAGGAGCTGCGTTTGGTTCACATAAGCCGGTCATTCTGTTGGGATTTCTCTGTGGAGGCAGGCAGCGCTCAGTGCTGAGAGATTTATTTGGACGCTATCTGTACCGCAACACCTTTACACACTATTGTACAGACAGGGGCTGGCATGGGAATTGCAAACAGCAGGCATGGAAATGATATATATCAAACATGCATCTGCAAAATCATCACATAATTATCATATATTTGTAATTATAGAAGGAAAGGGGACAAGGCTTGGAGATCATAAAGTACATGTTTGTCAAAGTGAGGTTCAGGGACACTCAGGGGTCAGGGAGGAGACTTGCAGAGACAGTTAGATGTGTTCTTGTTCTTTAATTGCCTTTTCTATAAGGCTGAAATACCTACACCAAGTCACGATGACTGCAGTGAGATCATGTGTCACACTGTCAGCCAGTTCCTAGTGTCACATTTTCCTTGTCTGCTTTTTTCCCTTCTGCCATGTACGTGAACTCTCCTGTCATTTCAGATCCTGCTCCCTCCTTCCCTGCAGTAACCCCTGTGTTCCCACCATTCCCCATCACATGCCCTCCAGGAACACCTGCTCCCGTTTCCCCGCTCAAACTGTGTGTAAGCCAGAAGTAGTAAGACAGAAATATGCAGCTTTTGTATCATACACAAAACAGGCATAGACGCACATTTTAGCTTTTTAACCCTGATGGCGTTTCAGCTGCAAATCTCCAAAATCCTCAATACTGGATTGGACTATGATATTGTGATCATACCTGATCCCATCATGTAAAATGTGGTTTATCTGTTTGATCTTCAATGTATTTTTGTACATAAAATGGAAACTAACTTATGACTGTGTGTTTACTTTAACTTATCATATGATTGGCTATAGACTGGAACATATTGCAAACACAAACAACCCAGGAAAGTAAGCGGTGCACTTTTACACAAGCTGTGGTAAATTACAAATAATAAACACTTGCATAAACTAGAAGGTGTACTACAGATAATGACCTGTATGGGACAAGTGGTGAGCAAACCCACTTTGTCGCAGATTAGTTTCTGTTTCTGATAAGCAGTTGGCACCTTGCATGGCAGCCTCTGCCATCAGTGTATGAATGTGTGTGAATGTGATATGCAGAGTAAAGCCCTTTGAGAGGTCGGAAGATTAGAAGGGGGCTATACAAGAACAGAAAATGTACCATTTGTTCACTCTTTTCTCCACCAGCTCAAGCTCTGTCACTAATGCTGCTGTTCCATAGTCCACTTTCATTGCAGACATTTTGACTTGTCATAGTAATAAAAGCACAAGTGTTGGTAATAACTTTAATGACCATTAAGTGTCCCGGTAAGCTATGCCAGTGTGACAGTGAGTCCGTATGAACAAAGCCAGGACCCTGAAACTGATTTCAGCCATCATTCATTTTATAATTTACACCTGACATGTCAAAATGTTTCAGTCACTTAACTTAGAGTGAATTAACTCTGCTCAGCTAGATGTGTCCATCCACACATACCAGCAAAAGTGTTACAATATGTACAGAATGACAACCCGAAAGTATAGTATAAGATAAAGTATATATGGTCAACTATGAAGTTAATATTATGTGTAATAAGTTAAGAGATGAGCGCTTCAGGCAAAGTGTTTATCTGGTGTGCTATGTGTGTGTGTGTGTGTGTACAGCTGAAACAACACCCTGCAATGCTGCAACACTGCAGATCTAAACCAGCTACAGCTCTAGAAAGCACGTACAGTTTGTCCAGATGCACCCAAATACATAAGCTAGACGGAGTCCCTGTGAGCTGGACAACAGAGAACAAGCTGCTATCAGTAGTACAGTGTAATGGATGGAGTGTTATCCCCCACAGCCTAATACCTTTACATAGCAATGTAAAACTGTTATATAAAACTCTATTACAACAGTAGATTTGGACATAAAATGACACCTTTGCAGCTCTCCCACAGTAAAGGTAATGAAGTGGGAAAGCAGTTATTACACCCCTAATGACTGAAGACTGGATTTCCTTCACTGTCGTTTGTATCAAACATCTATTGTTCTCAGCAGTCATCTAATGGTGATAACTAACTTCACATTAGTGGCGCCGCGTGTATCAGAATGTCCTCTCTCTCCGGAAGGACTACAGTAGTTTAAATTCAATTTTAATACATGTAACCATCCTTCCATAAAATGAAGCTGGACTTTATGAATGACAATTGTGAATGAAAAGGGCTGTTATTTAGCTCTAATTGAAAATGACATGGGTGTTATATATTTGAAAACATTACAGAGATAGAAGTAAAATCTTCTACTACCTGTCCCCTTCACATAAATGGTCTGCCGATACTTTCATGAAGTGACGACACAAATATTAATTTAAACTTTGCTCATGAAGTTCATATTATCCAGTCATCTGATCTTTTTGCATTTTCTTCAGCTCTGTGATAGTAAAGGAGCTATTTGACAAATCTGTGTGTTTTTGGTTCAAATGTCTCACAAATGGGTTTTGATGCATTGAAAGGCAAAGCAAGTTTATTTGGTCTGTGAAGAAGGAGGTGAATTCATTGCAGACCCTGGTGGATAGAAGTTCAGGGGCTCCTGTAAACACAGGAGTGTTAGTTAGTTAACAGGCTTGTGCATTATAACTGGTTTTGGCGATGATGTCAGGGACGACAGACCGCCTTGATTTTCTCAGTTCTAAGTTACAAACGTGAAGTCTGTCTTTATAGATGTCATAGTGAACCTGGAGATTTGTTTTTCGCCACCTGCGTTCAGCTTTTTGACACTCTCTATTAAAACACAGAGATGGCTCTCACCAGGACTGACCTCATGCTGCACATACAAAATAGTACATGATGGGCTATCTGTGACTTAGCACACTGGTAATAACTCGATGGTAATGTTGCAGAATTTTTGATGCAACTGCAAGCGTTCTGCAAATGTGCTCTGATGACTGAACATAAAGAGCAGTGCAGCCGACAGAATGTGTTGCTGTCTAATGTCTAATTGTGTGATCTCAGGAGAGGGACTGGGTTTTTCCTGTTTCCTGTGACTTCAATACTGTTGTTGTGCCTGAGTGGATGGCTGGCTGCTTGGGAAAAGACTACTGATGTGTCTGGGCCTGGAAATCACAGAAGCTGAGTATGTTTCATGTCAGATTGGAAAATAGGATTTAAAGCTGCCACAGAGAAGTAAGACGTTGCTGGAGACTAGACTGGGACAAACTGCTGGGATCTGTTCCTGTGGAATCACAGCACCTGGACTTACCCCTTCATAATCACAATGCTTTCATAGCTATATATACAGTATGTGATTCAAAATTGACATCTGACAAGCCTCAGGAGAATTCATCAATTTTCTGCCTGTCTGCAGCCTATCCCAGCATGCATTGGGTAAGACACATGATAAACGTCTAGCTAGTCTATCACAGTGCTAACACATACAGACACAGTTACATCTACAGGCAATGTAAATTGTTTTCAAGGCTGTGACACTCAACCAGTAAAGCCTTATCAAATGGAAGTTTATACAAAATACAATGCTAATGCTAGCTAACATTAGCCATTAAGTCTTATCAGCTTGTGGGTTTTACATAAAGCTTGTCTTACAAAAATAAATACGTCCCACAAGTTGCTCTCATTATTGAAGTCCAATTGCTGACTTATTTGGTAGTTAGCTAAGGTACCAGAAGCTGCTTTTGACAGTGGAACTGATGGCACAGTTATGTAAACTGAAGGAACCACAACAGCTATCATCCCCACCCAGTCCTGGCTTGGACATCTGTCTTGAACTCCATCAAATCGTCAGTCTAAAATGATTGCTGCACACAGCCGTGTGTTTTTTTAGAGATGCAGCAGTGAAGTCTCTTCACCTGCCCAACTCGCACCCATGCTAGCAATTTATCACTTCTTTATTGCCTATTTGTGAATGGGTTGTAAACCTCCCATATACGTGAGATTATGAGATACATTAGCATGAATCTAATTTTTGCTTCGTACTGTTCAATTTAGATTTATTTTCATTTTACCAGTACTTAGGTACACAGCTACTTCACCGGTCTTAGTCGCTGTAACTTATTTGACCCACATACAATAATGCACAAAACAGAGCAGAACAACACAGTGGAAGACCCATACAGTACAGTAATGTTACTTAACACGGCCTGTTATACTAATTTATAGTATTCAATCTAGCTCACTTACCATTTTTGTTATCATCCAATACATTTAGCTCTGCTCACATTGCTGAGTTTCCAGTAAAAGATACACAAATAGTTACTGAAAAGCTGTCAACTAATTGCAGTTAATGTAACGGCATGCAACGAGCATTGATAAGTTCAACGTCATGTGATAAAAATATACCTTTAACGTTGCAGTGGGAGTTTCCAGCATGTTGTGTGAAGCGGTGCGTTGGTCTTCATTTTGGTTTTCTCATTAGTTTGAGCAACATGCACGAGGACACACTTGGAAAGGTAGCAGTTGCAATCTGACACCTCACCGCTAGAGGCAGCTGAAAACTATATATAACCCCTTGACGTAGAATAATTTCTTGTCTCACTTTATTCATCCCAGCATATTGAAATGGGCTCTTGTGATTGCACCCTGGCTTTGTTGTGTCTCTGTCAAGTGTCAGCTAGGTGCGTTTTAGGGATGCAGTCTGATCCTCAACAGACTGACCTTTTGGTGTTTTCTTCACTTTTCCTTGTTTTCGCTGCTTTAAGATGCAGCTGCGATGTGGCTAGAATGTCATTATGGTTACTTTAACTGGACTGTGGGAAGAAACCTTCATGAAAACAGCAGGGTAATCATGAAGATTAATGCAGTAACAGTATTGAGACAGAGATATAGGTTGAGGATAAGTTCAAATGTCCTATGTGTTTCATACTGTAGGGTCATTTACAGTCCTGTTGTTTAACCATGATGATGATCTTTTCTAACCTTAAATGCAAGGTAACCGTATTTTTTCACCACACAGATGTTGTGGCAATAACAACCTGAAAAACAAGGAACACTGAAGTTATCACAGAAAGAGTTGAACATTTTAATTTTTCCTTTCTTCCCTACACATGGAGGTTCACTGTGTCTGAAGTGCTGAGACAGCTAACTGCCACTGTCAGCAGCATGAGGCCAGCACAAACCATAACTCAGTGGAGAAGACGCCGCTTTTGCGTTGATTATGTTCTTACTGCACCTTTATCATCAGTGTGACGGCGGCTGATGACCATCCACCTCAATGTAGACATGCACACAACTGCTGCTGAACTATCGTGTAGACCAAAGTCAAAGAAAACAAAAAAGCTTATTCAGCCAGCTGATTTTAATGTGAGCAGTCATCATCGTGTCAACTAAAATCATGACAGTTGGAATATGTCTAACACTGCATTTAATCAGTTTTGTCATGTCATATCCATCTGGCTAAAAATGGAGAGAAGTATAGACCATTATGAACTGGATAAATGTGATCCACAGGTAGATTCAAATGTTCCTGGGTTATTCCAGCACAGAGATGATAGTGCATACTGAGTGTATTGTCCTCTGTGTGATGACCACATGTATTGATTGATAATGGGATCAAAGGTTTCAGTACACACAAAGGTTTGTTAGAGCTTGATCCATACTAGGGACTAAATGTCAGGATATCTGATCCTCTTCTGCTTTTGTTATGGTCTTTCTTTCCTTAAGGTGGTCATACTATGCTCATTTTCATGTTCATCATTTTATTTAGCGTTTGTACCAGAACAGGTTTACATGGTTTCATTTTCAAAAAGCACCATATTTTTGTCAAACTGCACATTGCTGCAGCTCCTCTTTTTACCCTGTGTTGAACGCTTTGTTTTAGCTATGGAGTAATGCATCTTGTCAATACAAAAACTTTGTTGTGAGTTGCACATGCACAGTTCCTAGTTAAGGGACTTCTAGCCAATCAGAAGCAGAGAAGGGCAGGTCATGTTCAGCTGTACATGTTGCTGACCAGCTTGCCAACATGGACAGTAGCAAGAGTTTCAGAGTGGTGAGTTATTAATCTTTAACAAAAGTATCTTTCATCTATAAATTTTTAACTGAGCTCTGTCTCTACATCACAGTAACAACTTTATGTCCACTGCCTGGAGGGTAGCTAGTGTTTGGAAGGGAGAGGAGAGGTGTGTGCTGCAGCTCAGTGTTTTCCCACCTGTGTTTTGGAGGCTGTCGGACACTAGCAGGCGTTATATGACGCACATTTTGCTTTCATCCCTGTGACGGCTGGACTACAAACGAGCTGTTTTCAGGCAGTTCAGAGCAGTGTTTTCTGTGTGAGATGGGAATTCCCTTTGTGCTGGAAGTTGGGCTTTTTCCCTTTGCAAACCTAGTACATGCACAAAAAAGGTATATAACTCAATAAAGGAGAGGGGAAAAGAATACCACTTCTTAAAGGAAGTGCCATACTAAATTCCTCAGACTGCTACCATTTTATTTATGATGACAGTTTAGGTTGTATAGCTGCAACCAACTCTGCAATTCCCTGCTGCTCTACAACAAATGGAAGCCTTTTAAAGGTTCTGTGTGTAAGTTTTAATGGCATCTATTGGTGAGGGTGGCGAATTGCAACCAGGACCTCACGGTGCATTCAATTGCTCCTCAGATGGTCCAGTTTCCTGAGTTGTGAAGTCATTCTTCTGCCTTATTGACCAAGCACACTTCACCAATAAGCAGCAGTTTCACCAAAAAGGATACTGTATAACATGGCGATGCAACATGGCGACGTCCATGTAAGGGTGTATGTAGATAGAAATGTCTCATTCCAAGGTAATAAAAACACAACTGTTCATTATGTAAGGTCTTTATCCACAACTGAAAGCACAGTGTAGATTAGTGTATATTATATAAAGATATTCTTAAATTTTACACATTTAACCTTTAACTGACATGCATCTATATATGGCGTGTGTTCCTGGCCTGCAACTTTACCGTTTTGGCTCAGTCTCATCACATTCATCATCCGGTTTCCAATAGAAGCACACAGTTTGCTGGATGTTTAAATTAGGCAGCAAGTTATATCAGCTTTAGAATGTGTTAATATGTCAATGTTGTGTTTACAGCTTTATCTACTGCCCCAAAGCCAGCCTAATACTGCTCCCCTGACCCTACGTAGTGCTAGTGTGTGTGTGATTGGTGTTGAAGTTTTTTTTTTGCAAAAGATCTGAAAAATACAGTTTTTCCATAATGAAAAGATAAAAACATGCAAAAACGTTTTAATTTGTAATCCAAATTACACATATACAAGGATTCAGGATATTAGCATGTCATTTTCAGAGACCACAGCCAAAAGAACAACAAGAGAAAAAAATACAATCTGTACATATTTCAGTTTACAGTGAGTAGCCAGTTTGAGAGTACCAGAGAACACTAAGGCAAATCATCAGCAGACAGAAGAAACATTGCCTTTTTTTTGTATTTAATCCACCACAGCAGAGTATCGAGAAGTATCTTTGCTACAAAACAAGGATGTCTGATGTCTCCCTTTATTACATGTAGCAATCAGCTGCATAAGTTACATTGTGATAAAAGCAAAACAAAACCAGAAGGTATCTATCTAAAGTCTAGCATTACTGTACATGTCTTCTCACTTTCTATGGAAGACCAAACTGGCAAAAATATGCAGCTTTTTTGTACAGCTCTGGGTTTGACCAACATCTGCCTCGTACTAATAAATAACTCACCACAACACTGTCAGAGGCTGGGACAGGAAGAAATGCAGGTCATACAGCCGTGTAACACAATGTAACACTGGTCCTGAAATTAACACAGCACGGCTGTTCGGCTGTTCATTTTTAAAGGTACAAAATTGGTGAGTTTATAACAATTACACTAATTATGGTATTGACCCAAGTTATAATACAATATTTTTTTCTGGATATGAAATATGGAATAACACCCCGTATCATATTTGAGAGCCAAGACATTTCCACACTCACGGCAGCGGATGTTCTCATTGCACTGAGAGGCTACCAGCAGAGTGTTTGACCATGTGACTGCTGAAAAGAACGACTAATGAACTGCACATGAACACTTATTTAAACAAGCTACGTGCAAGGGATTTACATTAATAATAAGATTTCACCTCATATTGGGCCAGTATGGTAACTGATGCAGAGTGCATTTGTTAGCTACGCATATTTCACTGTTACAGCTGTAGCCTTTAGTAGACATGGAATGCTACACAATGCTTGTATCGTCATTCATGAGTACTCATGTTTTTTGGTGTAGCTGAAGCATTAGTCGGTCTCCTCAGGTGTATCAGAGTTCCAACAAACTTCCCATGTGGTTTTATTGTTGATGTTCAGTTCGAGTCCTTCTCCTTTAACTCAAACCAATTATGGCTGTGAGATTCCTGCTACCTCACACGGTCTGCCATGTTAGTATATTGCCATAGCAACCTAACAAGGATTTTCTTAATTTTCTTAATGTAATCGAAACAACCTTACAGCTAGTGTCTGGACTGGTGATAAACGTCAGGATAAACATTTAACAGATTTAGACATTCTGTGTAACACAGTACAGCACATGTATACCTAAATATACAAAAATGTGATTCTATGTTTTCTGTACCTTTAATATCTCTTTTGTCTTTCACCTTTAGAGTTATCAACCACGGACCATGAACATCCATGTAAAATGTCATGAAAATCTGGCAAGAAAATTTCAAAATAACTGGCTCTGGACCAAACTGGTCCCACACTAACCCACCTGCCTGCTCCCACAGCGAACACATTTCCCTAACTTAACTTATTCAACTTAATTCCTGAACTCCTATAGAGAAAGATGTATTAGCAGAAGTAGAGCGAGCAGTTTGGTTAATGGTTTTTCTGCCTGTTTCACATTCTGCTCTTTCACCGTTGCACCGTTCTGCTGCAGATCCAGACAATGCAGACCAAAGGTGTGGGACTGGTCATTTTAAGCAGCTGACCGGAATCTTAGCCACTGGTCAGTTCATTTATATTCCATTCACAAGCAATTCATCAAACATACATTTTCATCTGTAACTACAAACCTGTCTGCTGAACCTCACTCTCTCTGTCGTAAACATTACAAATGTCATTAGTCATTTCATCCTCTTCATGATCGGAATCTGTATTTATTTGTCATTGCATAGATTTTATTGTTACTCTGCAACCAAACGTGCTTCAAATGTTTTCAGATTAACTCTTTTTGTGCTGTTTTTGCTTTCTGTTTTCCTCCTTCTGCACCAACACATATATGGAAATTACATTTTATCATTGTGTTTTTCGCCAGTTTGCACCAGTATTTTGTCATCCAGCATATATTCCAAACTACATCCCACTTGAAGTTCCAATTTGTTAAAGCAAGCAAGGACATAACAATATTTAAACTGCACTACAAATCACAATTTCTACTTGTAAAAAAACGCCCGAGTTATTTAAATTCATGGCGGCACTAAATGTCCTCGGCTATCTAAGAATGTTGAAAGCCAGGGGAGGCAGGCATTCTTTATAGCTATTTCAATCAAAGTCTTGACGTGATGTGATGTGGAATGATCAGAGTTTGCAGAGAAAAATCAGTGTGGGGGAGCAGAGAGGAAATGAAAACGTTCTGATCTCAGACGGCTTTGTTAACACGGGAAGTCACATTAATACCAGAGCAATGCAGTGAAATCAGCCTGCGGTTTCTGCACACAGACATGCACTTCAAAAAGCCACGGAGACCACGAGACAAACGTATCACAGAGAGAGGTGGTCCGTTGCCTGAGCTGTGATTCTGGTGAGGGGATAATGCCACTTCAGGCATCAGTAAAGGACTGTGTGTAACAGACAAAACTTGGAGACCGTCATATGTTGGGAGAGTAATTTGAATTTTTGGAGTGAATTTGATGGAAAAAAGAAAATCTTTAACACCCAGAGCTGTACAGTAAAGCCATGTTTTTTGCTGGTAGGATCATCCAAGGCATCTCTTAGTAGTCTTTGCCCTTTAGAGTGTCCATCCAGTGTGTCTCTGTGGAAATGACTCACACACACAATCACACACACATACAGGTAATGAGGTGAAACCCACACACACACACACACACTCACACAAGCACTCATTATCATGGCGAAGTGCTCCTCCAGTTGCCGTTGCAAAACACCGGGAGCTTTAAAGCAACGTACAGAATCGAGACTGAACACAATCAAAAAGAATGTACAAAAAGGCACGTTTGACCCCAGTGCTCCTGTACTGTGAGATTCAAGTGTAAATGAGCGTCTGTAGCATGGCTGTCGTAGCTCTTAACCATCAACGAGACAACATCCCCACTGAGCGCACTGTTCTGGCTGCTCACATTTGTTAGCACAGGGGCTAACGCTCAGATAATAATGTCCATTAGCCTGAATGCTAGCTGTTGCCAGGCCTTGCTAGGCCAGGAGTCCGAATGGTCCCTAGTGTCATCAACCCTTGTCGTTAAGGGGCAGCGAGTCTCTTTACAAGCTGTCCCGTAGTAATACAGAAGTGCCGATCCATACCCCATGTTTACCCCATATCCTCTTTCTTTAACCCCACCCACCACCTGAGCTTTGGAGCAAGGGTGGGGTTGGGAGGGTGGTTGTTGTTGGTGGGGGTTTCGGGTGCTAATCATCCCCTCCGCCGTACAGGTCGGCCAGCTTGCGGAAGCGTGGCCCCCAGTCGCCAAGGTAGTCGTAGTCCTGGTCTCCGCAGCTTGAGGAGGAGTGCAGGGAGCTGAGGGAGCCAGCAGTGGAGCCGCTGCCCTCATAGTCAAACACCAGCAGGGAGTCGTAGGGGGGGGCGGTGGGGTCGTTGTCTGCTGCCTTCAGGCCCTGGAAAGAAAAATGGAGGAGACAGGAAGCTTAATAACAGTGACGTGAGAGGGCATCCTTGTCTAGCTTCACGGTGAAAACAACTAGCCTTGCTGTATCGGGTTTTACTGGAAATAAAAATGGAGGACGGAAGGTAAGCATCAAAAAGACTGGAAACTAAGGCAAAATATGGATCTTTTTTAAATTATTTTAACCGTGACCTTTTCAGATACTGCATACATTATGATAGATTAACTACAGGTGCCCAGTACCACACTCTACTGTTGGTTACTGCTGGTGACTACACATCACCAGTGGATCAGCTGGGGATTCCATTTGTTACTTGGCACTTTATCAGTGGTCGCTGAGGCAGGGGAGTGATATTACTGATAAAACCCTCACACACAAAGCCTGGGATTGATGTGGTCTGGAGAAAACGCAGATTCAGACCAGCATCATACCAGATAGATTTAAGCTTTGGATCCATTCATCAATTCTAAACCAGAGAACGTTGTATTTTCTACACAGAGCTGTCAACTTTCCTTAAAAATGGAGCCTGCCATGTTTGCGCCAGAGATTTTCCACATGACGGGGCAACAACCCACAAAGAATGTCTCTGAGACTGAGAAAAGCAGAATTTATGGTTGAGAGAGCTACAAGACTCTGACAATATCTAGTGCAGGATTACAGTAATCCTATAATATTTCTATAGTAACTGTACAGGCTATTATAGAAACCTGTGTTCATGATTTCACACCAAAGCAGAGTAGTGTAAGACCCACGTCCAACCCCTGAAACCATGTCTGATGACCCTTACTGACCCATTCAGACCATCTAAAAGGAGCAGAGTTCCATTTCAGCCCCTACAGAACAGGCAGAAGAATGGGACGACAGCAAAGGGGAGGGACTGTTAAATAGAAAGGTTGTGTTTTCGTGCGTATTGAGATGGACAGTAGAGCGTGCTGGGGGAGAAGGAGGGATTATGGAGCAGCGTAGACGAAATGAGGATTTGGGTCAGGGTGGACAGATGCTGCCTCGATCTCCAGGAGGAGATTCAGCAGATTACCCAGCGTAGCCTGAACTTAAAAACCACCACCCCTCTCCTGCACACACACACACATGCTTTAGACACATACACAATTTATCTCAAGTGCAGAATAAAAGTACCATCTGAAATTAACATCTAAAAAATGTTCCCAAACTGTATTTTTTGCTTCCAACTGCCGCTCAGAATGGTAGAAATGAAAGCAGTAAATCTGATCATCTGTGGAAATGTTTTGTGGACCCCGTCTGCCGTCTTGACTCGAGACACTCCTGTCACTCTGAAAGTCAATGGGAGGAGAGAATTAACGCAGAGAGAGAGAGGAGAGGCAGGACGAGAAGCATCAGCTTGTCATGTCTGCCAGATTAAGCTGTCTCGATCAGCTTGCCATGTCTGACAGCTCCTGCTCATTATTCATAGCTCTGCACGGCAGATGTCTCTATGCAGCCCCGGCCAAAAGACGCACACTCGCACACACAAACAATATGGAAGCAGTACTAGACTTTTAAACATTACAGAGGAATCCAGTCAGTGTGTTCAGATTTGGCCAAACAGAGAATCCGACAATCTCCTCGCATTACGCAGTAAGCGGCCAGGTGTGTGGAGGCGTGGAAGTGGGCAGTCTTTGAACTTCTCTTCTCTCATTTTTCCCATTACTACTTCTGTCACCTTTCATGTGTAAAATTGAGTGCAACACCATGAATTCCTCTGAGGAGAGACCTCTATAGATCTCTACAATTCACTACACTGCTCCCGTTCTTCATTCACTCTCTAGCTTGCTTGACCACCACTGCTCTGTCCCCCTCTCTCTCTCTCTCTCTCTCTCTCCCTCTCTCTCTCTCTCTCTCTCTCTCTCTCTCTCTCAGACATGGACATTGAAGCTGCATACACAAAATAAACCAAGTGAGGACACAGCTGGGAGAGATTCACCATTTGGTCCATGAAGTCGCGCGGATAGCGGCCGTTTCCAGCGATATTTCTGGTTGACTGTGGAGCAGTTTGTCCGGTCTGATCTCCACATTGGCCACTGCTGCCTGATGGCGCGTTGCATTTTCTTAGGAAGTTCATTTTGTTTCAACTTTTTTTTACCGCAGATCGCTGCGTTTTTTTCCAGCATGCCCTGCAGTCCCCACCACCACAGCCTTAAACCGACTACCCCCATTCCTTTTTTTGGTTCTAACCTGAACTAAACAGTTGGGTAGAAGTCAGAGACTGTGTTGGCTTATAATACAAAGTAGATTGGTCCTTGCTGCAGGATATTTCTATGTATGTGAAATGTGAAAGGTGTACCCACATTTACCCCAACTCTGCAGTTCCCCTCCGCCTTATTGAGCGCTGTAGTATCTAAGCTAGCTGTTTTGGTTCAGTCATTCATCATTTCCAGCAGCAGCAGTTTGCTGTTTTCTTTTTTAAAATCTCTGATAAACCCACTTTCCCCTACCTGCATTGGTCCAGCACCAAACAGCACAGAGATAAAGAATAAAGCTGGTGAACATGCTAATGTGGCTGATATGTTTGCCAAAAAAACATTAAAGCAGCTTTAAGTTACAAAATAGCAAACTCTACTGATGTCCTGTATGCTATGCTATATTGCTAATACTATGCATATACAGTATAAGAAAATGGGACAAAGGGACAGTGGCTGTGTGTCACGGTGGTCGCCGTCATATTTGTGTTTTCCTTTTTTTTCTTTCCCACTTCTGTTACGTAGGCTGCATGTCCCTGAGGAAAGACCTGCCTACTTCCTGGTTTCTGGGGTGCTGACCTCAGTCCCACCCATTGGTTCCCTCCATTTCAGCTCGACCAATGGCTCGTCAACACCTACAATCACCTCCTGTTCATAAGGAGAGCCCAGCAGTTGATTGAGGCAG
>JAPMOB010239820.1:0-11451 GCA_029875015.1 Lepomis gibbosus | reverse complement strand
GGTTAGGGCCAAAATACATTTCTGATCTTCTGCTTCGTTATAAACCATGGACAGGTCTGCTTTCTGTCCACAGAGTCAAAACTATTCCTGGAGAAGCAGCGTTCAGTAATAAGTTCCCAGATAACTGCAGGTCTGCTGAAACTGTCAGTTCTTTTAAATTAAGACTGAAGACTTTTCTTTTTACCACTGCCTTTAATTAAATCAAATTTAAAGCCGTAGATTTGTAACTATATGCACTGTGACGTCCTGTTTTCTTTTTTCTTTGTTTTTAGACATTCAGTCAACACTATTTACACAATGAGAAATGAGTAGGTAATTGAGTGAAAAGTTAAAGAGAGTGAGATTGAACAGAGTGAAGGAAGTGGTCTTAAATCTTGCTCCTGAGTGATTTGCAGGACACTCTGCCCACCTGTAAACATGCAAGTGGGTCCAGAGTAAAACTGGATCAAAGTGGCCTGCAGACAGACATGTCCTGGTTTCCCTGTAGTGTCCGAGGGTTTTTGGGGTTTCTGATAAGTTGGGTTTGAAGCGTGTAGCCTCCAGTGTTGGGCAAGTTACTCAGAAATTTTAATAAATTACTAGTTACTTATTACTCCTTTTAAAAAAGTAATATTATTACTTAACTTTTTACTGAGTGATAAAAGTAACTAGTTATGTTACTAGTTACTTTACTAAATTAATTACAGACTAGCTACAGAAACTAGCTGTTTCTTATCTTTTCAAAGTCAAAAAGTAATTATTTGCTCAACCTCTTTTTTTAAACTCTTTTAACCCTGATTGTACACTGCACTGTACCTTTTGCTGTCCTGTTTAACCCTGTTTTTTAAATCCTGATTTGATTTCACTCGTTTTTGAAATTATATTTTATTGTGTTTCTATTTCAATTTCCCTGTGTTGCTTTTATGTTTGATGTAAAGCACTTTGACTTGCCTTGCTGCTGAAATGTGCTATACAAATGAACTTGCCTTGCCTAACCTCTAACAAATCTAACTTTCCTCAAAAAACTAACCAAACTAAACTAAACCAAATCACCTCTAACCTGCCGTATAACATAACTTTCACTTTGTTCAGTGGTGTGACAAGAACTATCTCACCATTAACACTAAAAAAAACTGAGGAGATGGTGTTTGACCCTCGGTCAGTGGGGAATCATACCCCACTGTCCATTCACAGGGAGGAGATCAAACAGGTCACTTCTTATAGGTATCTGGGTATCCACCTAGATAACCTCTTAAGTTACATGATCATGTTAACTGTATGTTCCCGTTTACAGCAAAGGCTGTATTTTTTACGCATACTGAGGGTGTTTGTTGTCAGCCACAACATCATGTTTTTATTTGATCAGGCAGTGATGGAGAGCGTCATCAGGTATAGGATGACGGCGTGGTTCGGCAATCTCTCCACACAGTCCAAATCAAAGTTGCAGCGTCTGGTACAGACTGCTATGAAGGTGATGGGGAGGACTGAAAAGCTTTCCCTTCAGTCCATCTATGAGCAGTCTGTACTCAGGAAGGGGGGGGGGGGGTACTGTTGGACCCATCCCACATCCTTCAAACGGAATACGAGCTCTTGCCTTTTTATGTTTCTAAGGGCAGCAACTATGCACTACGTACTTTTTGAGTCCATGACAAATTTCCCCCAGGGGACAATAAAGTCTATTCTATTCTATTCTATCATAAACTAAACTAAACTGATTTAGCATGAATGTTCATTCTTGACCATGAAAACAAATTGTCATCTTAACTCAAGGTTTCTTGACTATCTTTTTTTCAAAAACATCTCATAATCTTCATCAGATCAGCAGATGGATTTTGTTCAGTGTTGACCCTGAATTATTAATTTTGTTGATAATAAACTGAGATAAAACTAAAACATTGTAAATCATGTAAAATGATCAACAAAAAATATTAAACTAATTATGTATGGATTCAAACTAAATTTCATAATCACACTGATCAGCGCCTGCAGTGCAAACAGACCATCAGTTCATTTTGTAGTTGTAGCTGAAGTGAAGAAGTTGGTTAAACTTGAGACCTATAGGACACTTTTGCTACTATCAAATACAGAAAAATAAAAGTATTTTATGTTCGATGCAGCCATTGGATCCCATTAATATCTGAATTTGTTTCCAATAGAAAATTATTGAAACATTGAGTAATACAGTGGATCTACATTTCTGTGTGACTTTTTACATTGATGTAAAAAGTCAATGGAAATCTGGAAATCTAGGAAAATAAAAGAATAGAAATAATTAGAATTTCTAAAACCAGCATGATGTAACACATGGGTGATTTGTAGTACTCAGGCTAAAACATGCAGAGGTTACCTAACAGCTAAGTGTTTCTGCAGCACCTCATCACTCAAGAGATGGATCAGTCTTTCACTCAAACTCATCACCTACATGTCAACTCTCAAAAATCCTTGACACAAAAGGTCAGGACCAGAGGTGGAGCTGTGTTCATGTTATTGTGTGTCAGTAAAGGTGAGCTTCCCCGCACTAAATCCAGTTTCAACCTGACTGAGGAATCTGCAGAAGCTTAAAGACCATCGCTACAGGGAATGAGTGTTACTTAACCTCTGTCACCGGCAGTGAGTTAGAGGTCAAGGGTGACACTGTCCAGACAGGTGACCTGTGGAGAGTCATACCGGGCGGAGAACACCTCAGAGAGGACAGCTGTGAAGATCCATCAACAAGAGGTGAGGAGAGAAAAAACGCCCAGCACCTAAAACCTTACTTATAGGTCCAACATCACTGTTCTGTATTCATTTAGAGAAAATTAACCAAAGCAATGAACTGGTATTATAGTTCAGAATAATTTCAGATTGACATCCCACCTACATTTAGATGCATTTCAGAAAATGAGAACATTGTGAAAAAGTTATTTTTTAGTTTAAACTGTGAACTAACTTGCTGAGTATGGTGGACTGTGCTTGGTTGGCCAGTCAACTCTCCTGACCTGAGCCCCATAGAGAATCTATGAAGTATTGTTAAGAGGAAAATGACAGACAAGCTAAAGGCCGCTATCAAAGCAACCTGGGCTTCATTAACACCTCAGCTGTGTTACGGGCTGATAGTCTCCATGCCATGCCACTGTGATGAGTTAAATCATTAAAAATATAAGATTTCATCTATATGTAATGTATCTAAAATGAAAGTTCCACTTTTTGACTTAAATTAGGGGGTTATTACTTTTTGAGATGCACCTGTAGTCATCTGTTGAAACCACAGAAACATGCTTTCATGTTTTAACCAAACTCAGCCCTCTAAACCCAGACTTCTAGACCAAATCAATGCGCACTGCTTAGTTCTTGTTGCCTTTCATCCAAGGTTTGTAAGCAACATAGTTTCTTTCTGGTTCAGTAGTTTGGACAGAGAATGAGATGATGTTTTCAAAGATTTTGAGTGCTTGTTCTGACTACACCCTTTGACACTCCAGCAAGTAAGTTTTAATAATCAAATTACCCAGAGGCTCTGGCTAATAGGCCCTCTGACTATGTGGGCCCCTGAGCCCTATGTCTAGTAACCCTGGTTAATAAATCAATTTGCTAAACATAGGAGAACCAGAACTTTACATCACGGTCCATATCAAACAAACAACAAATCATAGATGAAGTTCAGGTAGCCAGACAGTCTTTGCCGTGCAATGGTCTAAATTCAGCATGCTCGGTTGCCAGATTAACCTCATTTGACATGTATGACATACGAAATAGGGTCACATTTGTTTCTGGCCATGTAATATTAGCTGGAACCACAATAATGTTAGCTGGAACTACAGTAACTCTCAGCTCAAATCAGAGTGCAAGTCAGCTCCCTCAAGACCTCCAATTCTGGCAGTTATTTGTGGATTCTGGTGCCAGAATACTAGTCTATCAACCCTCAGCTGCAGCTAGCCCGACATGTTGAGCAGCCTTGATGCACTTTCTGTTAGAAAGCATGTAGAGTTTGCTTAACGTCTGTATTGTTCTGCTCAGCTTTCTAAGGATGTCAAACATCCTTTCTCCTCCTCCTTATACATCCCTACATTTTTTTCCTAGTGGCTGGCTCTGATTGTGTTACTGTTGTTTAACGAGCTGCTGATAGTCACAGGACGGCAAAGCCACATGCAACGCTGTTGTTTTGATGTTGCACAGTATGAGCCGAGAGCTTTTCGATACAAGGGTTTCCCAGTGAAACCATGACTTATTTGAAGCACATGAAAAGCCTCCTGCATCTCATGAGCTTATAAAGAAAACTGCTTAGTAGCCTGGAATACCAATAACTCCACACTTTCCTCTCTTAGCCTTCTGCTTTATTAAAATTAAAATTGTAAGGAAGATTTGGACTGCTTGTCTCAATTGAGGGCTGTGAGCCAGGGGGCAGCACTCAGGGTTTGCTGCTCTTCTGCCAAACAGCAGCAGGGGGCTCTAATTACCAAATGACAGGACGGACGTCTGGCGCAGCCCTGGGGCATAACCGGCAGGGTCAGGGGTCATTCTGTGTGCTGAGGAAGGCAAGGGGAAAACCAGACACACTCACACACTCCTATGTTTGGAGTGTTGTTAACCTACAGCTGGAATGTTCATGCTTAATCATATAGCTCATTATCAGATTATACAGACTGCGGCTCCAGGCCAGGTCACAGGCTTCCAAATTTAAAATATGTGAAAGGTTTTTCACCCGATCTTAAAACCAGAAAACCTGAAATGCTCTCCAAACCTGACCGGGATGTAGAAAAGACAGAATTTATATGTTAAGTCAAACACAAAGAATAAACTAACTCCCCAGCAGCTACGTGACAAATGTTTGGTTGAATTGATGAATGGGAAAAACAAAATGTGACTCACCTTCAGTGCATCTCTATTGTGTAAATCTTTCTGTTTGATATAAACCCCCCTCAATATCTTTTGGGCTACCAGTGCTACCAGAATCTACTGGACAGTTACTATGCTATGTTAATATTAAATTCAGGATCACATGTGAGAAATGATCCAGCTAACTTGGAAGGCCAACAAATCCCAGCAGCCTGTCAGAAGAACCGCAGTACTTTATTTTCTTCTTTGATCAAGAATTTATGGCAACAGGATAAAAGTCATGATCAAATTAGTCAGGATTGTTTTTCACAGATATATAGCTTTGCCTCTGTTCTGTGCATAAGTATCCTACTTGTTCTGTCCTTTACTTCACTTGAGCTTTAATTTGGTTTTAAAGTTGTTTTTGTTGTTTTGAGTCAGACTCTGTCCCCCTAGAGAAACCCTGTAGTTTCTGTTTTCCCGGCTTCAGCTTGGTATTAGGGGTACATCAATCAGATACTTCTAAGATCCTGAAAATACAGGTGGAGAAAACAATCCCAACTCATGCCTGCTTTTCTCTGAGCTTTCAACCACATTACATTGACTATGGAGTTTGCTCAGTTGTCACAGACATGGTTGTGCTGAGGCCTGAGCTTATTAACTGTCATCATTTCAAACATAATAGCAATATTTCAGTATGAAGACCATGTGGTACTGTTGGAAGCTCCATGACACTTTAATGACTTCTCGTCCATATTAAAAGCTGATGTTTAAAGCTCAGTTTTGACCATGAAAACAACAGCTGGACAAACCAATCTCACCTCAAGGTCCTATTTAGTAACTATTTGAGATTTACACTTGTTTTGATGTGGCCTATTTAAATTTAAAGATAAAAAGGTCCAGAATCAAGTCTCTTCTCTATTTCTCATTAAACATTACATTACTACACAGACCTTTAAACATCACCTCCAGTCTGATTGAGCCAGCTCCGGGCTCCACATACTGACAGCAGGAGGAGTCAGAGAGACAGCGGGGCTGCAGGAGGAGGAGGAGGAGGAGGGTGCTGGGTGGGGAGGTGGAGCTTCGGGATTATTGTTCACCGGTTTGAGTGACTGACTGAGTGAGCGTCTCCAAAGTTTGACCGGCCTCTCGTTTGAGTCTCTCCTTGCTGCACGTTTGACTGGTGACCAAACAACCAACCACCGAGTCACACTGTGGCCAGAAGTGACGCACGGAGACGCAAAGAGGAGTCTGGGCTCCAGGAGAAGACCTGAAAGTTTTTTAAAGGACTCCTGGTGCCTCTGCTGGAGGAGTAACCCATGAAACAAAGAGTAAATTTACTACTGTAGCTCCTCACTGACTGACTGTCCTCCATCCTGCAGACGCTCAGGAGGAAGAAAATGGACTGAAACTCTCGGATCTGCTTCTTTGTCTTGCGTGGAATCACAATAACAACACATGAGTGTGACTGACCGGACGCGCGGTTTCCAAACTGTAAATCCTCGGGGATTAAAATAACGAGGGCAATGGATAATTTCTTCACGGAGGTAAGAGGGCACTGCTCAGGTCTTTTACTTACTCATCAGCATGTTGGACACATTGGGCTTTGCATTATTGCATTAGAAAGACCTACTTGTTATGATTGCTACAATGAACTTTAGGATACTTGAAACTATAAAAACATCGTAAAGCATGTAGCCTACTCATGAAGCATCTCAGCAGCAGCCAAAGTCTAAAAGAATAACTTAAGGGTACAAATACAATAAAGTGTAATAAAGTATGAACTCACTGATGAGTACCAAGAACTTACTGTAATACTAATGTGTAAAACTTCAAATTATCTCTGAACTTACAGAATGACAGACACACACACTCACACACACACAATGTAAACCCCTGTAGGCATATCATAAGAATATCAGAGTATAGGACTGTGCTGGTCAGTGGGGGGGTGGACTGGGTCCCAGTGGATCTGTGGTATTTCCTTGCTTCTTTTCTGGTTTCCTTCTAGAAAAAAAAAACCTTCTAAAGCTATTAATAGAAGTCTGAACCTGCATCCCACCAGGAGCTTTTGATTTGCCGGGCCAACAGCAAAGAGCCGTTTATTGAATGTTATATGATGCAGGGGTTCTAATTTCTATGATCATCTGTTTGCAATCACTGTCAGTTCCTTTATGAAGCTGATAATTGATACTGCAACAGTCTCAGCTGGTGCCTCGTTCCAGCGTTGGTGTTCTGAAAGCTGCTGTAAGTTATTAGTAATAATCCCCTCCTGGGCTCCAGTTAATTCCAGCAATCATTTGTTTTGATTACGGAGTAGTTACGGTGAAGCAGATGTCAAATGCGAGGCGCAACTCAAACAAACAAATATGAGTATTTGTCATGTTGCTTGCTCATTATAAAGTTGTGTCTAAACTATCCCAAGTTCTTCTTCAGCTATTTGGTCATTGTTACGCAAAAAATCTGTATCTCCACAACAACCATGATAATAAACCACAGTAGCTTGCTGTCTGTCATGTGGGTAATCTTTATAGAAGCATTCTGGTTGTGTAAATCTTCTACTAGCTGTGACTCATGGCTAATAATAATAAGCTTTCATTGCAGTCGTTTTACAACATCAGGATCCACACCTCTCTTTGGGGATGTCGGCCAGGTAACGGCAGCAACACCTGAGTCATGTTTTTTTTTTTTTTTTTCCATTTTGGACTCCAAGCATTTAGGAAAAGTGGTTGTCATCACAGCGGCTGTCATTTTACTGACAGATCGGCCCTGGATAAAAGAACACTGAAAGTGATTTAAAACCAGTTTCTCTTCAGGTAGTGCTGGAACGGTTAAACAGCTGCTTCCTGGTTGAAAGCTTGCCTGCTTTGTCATTGGTGCTCGTGCGTTTTCAAAATCCAGGGAGGTTTTCAGTGGTATGAAAGACTAAAGGTCACAAGACTCACTGAGCTCATAGCCGCTTGTGAGAGTAAAACAAACACTCTGAGGTTTAAGGGTACACCTCCTGCTGCAGAGTTGTGCCGGTCTCATGACGAGTGCGCGGTACATCTGGCTGTTGAGCTCTCCCTGGAAGTCTTGGAGAGACTTTTTGACTGCCAGAAGCAGGCAGGCGTGCACAATAGTCTCAGATATCAGCCTGCCTGCCTTTATATCTGCCAGCTAATCACAGCTGAAACAAAGAGCCCAGTCTTTAAGGAAAAGGGCATTTTACAAGGAAGCAAACCAGCTTCCATGCGGCCGCATATGGAGGCCAAAAGTTTGAGCAGAGAGGAATTTGAACTGGGAAGGAAACTGGAGTGTTTCATATTTATATTGAAGACAGTTTAGATGAGGGACCCACAGTGACTTGGGGCTAGACAAAGACACTCTGTTGATAAAGAGCTTTGAATCTTCAACCGTCATCTCATTGAGAGAAACCTCCTTAAGATTACTGGTTTACTCCTTTAGTAAATATGCTGTGTAAAAAAACACTGCTTCAGAAAGAAACTGTAGCTATGCGAAATGTTTGTGTTTAATCCCAGGTTTTGTTGTGTTTAATCTTGACTTTTTGAGTGCATAAATATGAATGAATATGAATTCTGGTGTTTGAAAAGTCATGCAAATCCCTGTATTTAGGTTTAAACCAGAAGTTTTTTTTTTACTTTAATCTCAAATTTAGGGTTCACAAAACTTTACATTTATACTTTCAGGTATAATCCTGAAATCCAGTTCATTTATGTGTTTAAACATTGAAGCCAGCAGGGGTTACCACTGACCACAGGATCATTAATTTATCTTATTGAAGTTACTCCTATTGTGCTCTATAACTGAATTTTTTGTGTGGAAATAAGGAGCCTTCAGCTGCAGGGTGTCAGCAGGTCATGCAAACAGTTTAACTTATCAACTGAATCATA
This sequence comes from Lepomis gibbosus, assembly GCA_029875015.1. Taxonomy (NCBI): domain Eukaryota; kingdom Metazoa; phylum Chordata; class Actinopteri; order Centrarchiformes; family Centrarchidae; genus Lepomis; species Lepomis gibbosus. Next base: position 2,788 of record JAPMOB010239820.1, on the reverse strand, counting down.
GAAGAAAATATGTAAACGCAGTCAACTTCTGAAACAGTTGTGTGTTGTGGGAGGAGAAACTTTATAATTAATATCCCAACACTTAAAACAACTGTCTCATCGTGTTCCTATTGGTGCATTTTAAAGTGATCCATTGAGTTCGCCAAGTGTTTCACCGAGAAGAAGAGTTTTTTTCCAACAGCCTTCCTTAAATTGAATGTTGCGCTGAAGAAATACAGCAAAGTGCATTGTCCCAAACTATAGAGACATGGACGTGTTGACAATGACACATCCTTTAGCAGAAGGTTTCTCGTCTCTAATTACTGAGCTGCAGCCAAAACAGTCTGGACCAGAGTCACTCCAGAGACTATAAATAGAGTCTGACCACACGTAAAGACTGCATATTTTCTTGAAATATGAATCTGTCCTCCTGGCCAATCAGAATCACTTTATGTCCTGTACAGGTTTTAGTCTGATGTAGAGAAAAGCTGCCAAACATAGAAACATGCTGCTCAAACAGGACCTTATCTCAGGTGTTCTGGACCAGCAACAGCACAACAGCAGCGTATTAGGATTTAAACTGCTGATAGGAAGGTCACCCTATAATAAAGAGATGATGATGATGAGGCAGTGTCACATAATTATATAATAATAATAAAAGTGTAAAATACACACAAACCTATTCTGTATTTTCCTATGTTACCACGTTTATGTGAAAAAAATATCCAAAATTGGATCCCACAAAAATGAAGACGTTTTGCAGAGTGGAAAACTTCTTATGTGGCATTTTGAAACACTAAAATTATCCACTGAAACCAAGACCAAAAGCTGTTGCAGGCAGGATGAGGCAGGTTTCATTCAGGTTTAACAGACTGTCACCCTTGAGGCTGCACATGAGAAGGATCCCCAATGATTGGCTAAAGTCCAGTATTATTATATCCAGTGAACAGGCAACAGCGTGTTCTCTGAGGCAGCAAGTCCTGCAGTGTGTTTGAAGGTGGTGTGTGTGTGTGTGTGTGTGTGTGTGTGTTGACACAGTGGAGTCAGTCAGTCGAGCCTGTCAAATGGTTACAAGGTTTGTGTTTATTTGAACTGATGGGCGTGATGCGAAGGAAGGCTTCACCTGTCCACCAATCAGAGAGCAGGCTTGTCTCAGGTGGGGGTTTATAATGATTATTGTGTTAGTCAAGACAACTGTATTCAGCAGCAGCAGCAGCAGTGTTCTTCAGAGTTCTTCACACCAGATCTAAACATGACGCCTGAGATCATTCAGGCTCTGGGATTGCACAGTGCACACATCGTTTATGTGTCACTTTTAACACAAAGCAGGACATATGAGTACAAAGCATTTTTAAGAATTGAAAGAAAACAAAAAGCTAATCACCACAACAATTTCTCAACGGGCATTAGACTAAAATGCTTCTTGGGTTTGTTTGATTTGAGTTCCGTGGGCGTGGTGCGTTTACCTGCAGGCTGCATGCAGGTGCAAAACTACAATCAATCTGGACAGCAAGATGTCTGACTTTTCAAATCTATACAAGAGACAGTCCTGTGTCAGTCATCATATCCAATCCGCCCCAAATTAGATAAATGGTTGTGATTGGCCCAACCAGATCCATTTTGGGTGGTAAGCAGTCCGTTAGGAGGGGTGCCAGATATATTTGCCAGTTCAAATGAAACATGAGCTCGGCAGATTTGTCTGGTTCACAGGTTAACAAAAGGCCAAGTTTATGCCCACAGTTTTTTTTATTTTTTAAAATTTCTTCCATGAACTTTAGAAATTATTGACATTTTCCTAAAAAAAAAAAAAAAAAAAGTAGCCAGCCAGAGACGAGTACCTGGACTCTGAGTAATTTGAGTTTAGGTGAATTGATCCTTTGAGGCACTGGCTCCTTACCTTTTTGGCTTATAAGCAAATAAAGCTATGCCTTTTCCACCCTACATCAAATACCTTATATCCACAGGCTGCGGCTATACACTTCAACCTAAGAGGAATTATTCTGTCTCAGATTTTTTTCTAGTGTTTTTAATGACCTGTAAAGGTAAACGAACAAGTAAAAAAAACAATGATAAGAAGATTAGAGAATTAATCTCACAATTTCTCAGATTAATCTTGTGACTCTTGGGGTGTCCAGCCCCCAGGTTGGAAACCTCTGCTTTAAGGCTGTAATCTCGCTTCACTGAGAACTAATGTGGATTTGAGATTTTGTCAAATCATGTTATATGCTGGCAAGAATATCCTTCTGTTGTAGACGTCCTAGTTGGCAGAGCTGTGTTGCATTTATGTGCTATTTTGTAAGAAAATGAACTGTGGAAGACAAATGATCAGCAAACATGAACCGTGACGGCGGCTGAAGCTTTGGCTGTCTGAGCTCTGTGTTGGCGACTCGCTGTTCAGAGGTTTGAACTCCGCTGAGAGCTTCTACTTCATGTTTGTAATAAAATCACACAGTTATATCTCCCAAGAATCTCATTGCTGCACCCGTTAACCTGGATTTCTACATTCCAAAGTAGTCCTGAAAGTCTTATTCTTTCAGGCCTCAGCCGTCTGCATTTCCTGTTAAAACCATTAAAAGTAACAGGCCAATCATAGACGTTAATAGTCTCACCACAACAAAGGCCCTACCCATTTTATATTGCTTCATTTTAACGATGATTTCAACGAGTGGCACTGCTGTGTCAGAGCGTTTCTCTTCCCTCCCTCTGTGGCTCCCTGGCTTGTTTAAAGCTGAAACCTGACACCTGTGGAGAAGCCAGAAGGAACTGAAAGGAATTCAAACAGCTTGCAGATTTGTCGTTTTGTTTATTG
>JAPMOB010239817.1:0-23860 GCA_029875015.1 Lepomis gibbosus | reverse complement strand
TATAGCACATTTCAACAACAAGGTAATTCAAAGTGCTTTACATAAAACATAAAAGCAACAGGGAAATATATAAAAAAAAAAGTTTAAAAGCAACATAAAATATAATAAAAAGCTAACGGTGCAGTGTAAGTTATTAATAAAAAGAAAAGTCTTCAGTCTTAATTTAAAGAACTGACAGTTTCTGCAGAGAACAGACCTGCCCCAGATGACCTGAGAAGTCTGGATGGTTCATAACGAAGCAGAAGATCAGAAATGTATTTTGGCCCTAAACCATTTAGTGCTCTGTAAACTAACAGCAGGGTTTTGAAATCAATTCTTTGACATACAGGAAGCCAATGTAAAGACCTCAGAGCTGGAGTGTGGAAGGAGTGTATTTGTGGGCTGTGCCAAAGTGGTTAATTTTACATGAGAGTAGAGCGCAAACAGTTCTGCTGTCTAACGTCTACCTGCAGGTGCATTTATCGTGAGGCTAGTGACAGAGCTCAGATTGGGTACAGGTGCATTCGAGATGACGGCGGCTGACTTTCGCCGACTTCACAGTCTAACGTGAGCTGCAGGTGACTGCAGGGGCGGGGTATAAAAACGGCACCGTAAAGTCGGACACATTCTACCTGCGTGAGCTTACTGTGAGCTGAGATCAATGATTGATCTCGCGGCAATTGAAAAGAAAAATGCCGTGAGACTAGGCAAAAGTGTGGTTCCAACTTGGTGCAGCCTGAGAAGAGCAACTGCGGCCGCCTTGCTCCCGCGAGTTTTTAATGTCATGTGACATGGTGACGTTTTGCAGCGCCGGCTAAAGTCAGACCATGAGTCGGACACGATTTCTAACCGGCATACTTATTTTAAGTCCAACATGCATCACCTTAAGTCAGCCCTGCGCAGGGCTGCATGAAGTCAAACGCACCTAATGTTTTTTTGTTTTTTTCTCCGCCCGGGGCATTATTATTTTGTAATAACGCAGGTTAAAATACGGGAGATTTACGGTTAAATACTAATAGGGGAGGACGGCGGGAAAGAAAATACGGGAGTTTCCCGGCCAAAACGGGATAGCCTACTTGACAGGTATGCAGACGTAGGCTACAAGGGTTGATCTGTTGGAGGTTTTCATTGTAGCCTACACACCTACAGGGGGTCAACGGAATCGCAATGGTCTGTTGAGACTTCCTATGGTTCATTCCTCCCTTCCTTTCCCAAGAACCCCCTGTAGCACACTGACCTCAGATGGTCAAATAATGATGTGCAAACACTTTGCTCCTGTGCTGTGGAATTAAAGTCAGAGATAATACCTGACAATGTATGATTTGTTCGGAAAGATGGATACAATTCAAACCAAATATTTATTTACACAAATAAGGCAGGCTTACGCTGGGAGCTTAGCAGAAAATGTCCAAATAAAAGATAGCCTACTCCAAACAAAACATAATCGAAAGGGGAAGAATCCAAAACTAAGTACAAGGTACAATCCAAAGGAATAATCCAAAAAAGGTGCAGGGACAGACAGAGCACTCAACACAGACAAGGACGTCACAAACACTGAACACAACTGAGGACAATATTTACAAAGGCAAACGAGCAGGGAGGGAAGCACAACGTAAAACACATCAGGTAATCAACACCATCAAAAGACAAGACAAATACTAAGAAAACTTATACAAAACCCAAAACATGACAAGATCAAATAAAGCTTAGAGAACATAGAACACAAAACCAAACCTATGAAAACTGACTAGACAGGAAAGACATGAACTCAAAACCAGATTACTAACAGTTTTCAGCTATCTTGTCTCAATCTGGGTGGTGTTTCCTTAACTCACAATTATGGATGGGAGTTAATTTTGTTGAGCTTTCATAGAAAGGCCCCTGTGTAAATACACAGGAGGTTTGCCTTGACTGCTATTTGTGAAAATGTTCTTCACAACATAGCTCATGAATATGCATGAATTATTCTCAGTACTACTACTACATTGAAACGTGTCTTAGCTTTATGAGTGAACTGCATTTTTTCTTCTCTGTCTTTGATATGATGAACTGTTATGGAAGGTCTTTCATAATGAACAACCTCCGAAAGGCATTTGTCTTATCTCTCTTATCTATTTCCTGTCATGACTGCACAGTACAGAACAAAAAAAGAAAAGAAGAGAAACCACGGATTTTACAAGATCTGTGAAAATAAAGAACTTTATTAAGCAACAAACAAAAAGTTTTGTTTTAAAGCAAATGTAGAGAAAATGTACATAACTGTGCACTATAGATTCTGTCCATCTCTCCACTTGTCTGCATGAGTTGATAGGCAACAAGCAACACCACTAACAAATCTCAAATGCATTACTTTAAATGTAATCAAAGTTCAACATACTGACTTTCAATATAAGGGAAATGGAATAACAGCAAATGTATATGAGCGCTTTTTGTTTGTATTTTTACACAACAAATAAACTGGTTATGTTCTGACAACACAAAGTGAGCAAACAAAATCTCACACCCACAAAATCGTGCTGTCAGGAAATGCTGCTGACAGCCACTTAAATCTCTGATGGTAATGTTCAGAGATGGTGTGCACTATTACAGCAACTTTGCAAACAAACCAACCATATTTTGTCACCTGGCATTATCAGACTGTAACATCTGCATACAGGATTCTTCCACTGACACTGAGCAAAGTTCAGACCCAAAGCAGACAGAATACAGGGCAGTATAAAATACTTAAACTATTACCAAACTGGAATATGTACAATATGGAATTCTTGTTTTTGTTTTAAAGCTGCTGCACAAGTTTGTAAGTGTGAAGAAGTAGGCAGGATTAGGAAAGAACAAGTAGAAATTTGAAAGCACAAACAACCCTAAAAAGACTGGTTAGTTAGCAAAAACAAGAGGCACACATGATATTCTCTAAACATTATGTCCAATGTAATTAAATCACAATAAAATTAGAATCTAGAAAGTTAAATTTACTGCAAGTTTGGCGTTACTTTTAAAGTCCCTGAGATGTTCAGCTCTTGCCTTCACACATTACACAAATGTTAGTTCCCTGTTGTGTATTTTTCCATTTTTGAAATCGTCTTCCTCCTTTGATGGCCAGCAAAGAAGGAGCACAAGTGTTGTGTGATGGGATCTACTTATAGGGCCTTTCTCACTTCCCAAATTTCTTCCTCCTTGCGTCTGCTCCTCGACTCCTCCAGCTTGATCTCGGGTTGGAGGGACTAACACACACCGTGAGGAGTCGAGGATCGAGGAGTCGGGGAGGTGGAAATTTGGGAAATGAGAAAGACCCATAATGTTTAGGTATCTTGGCCACAGTCAAAACACAGCAGGTCATTGGACCCAGATAATATTTTTGCCTAACACATCATTAACTGGAACATTACATGACAGAAATTGCCTGCAAAAACATTGGATTGCCATGAAATATGGTACAGACACTCACAGTCCACAGAGGATGAAGCCTGCTAGCTTTGGCGATCCTCTGACCTTTCCTTTAGGTCCACCATGTGGTCACACTTTTAGTTCTTTATTAAAATATCTTGACAACTATTTGATGGATTGCTGTGAAATTTGTAACAGGCCCCCAGAATATGTACTGGAATAACTTTGATCTCCTGAAAATTTGTCCAATAGTTTGGTTTATGACCAACTACATGCAAATTGAATGACATTCCAATCATCCTCAGCTGTACTTAGTGTTTAGTAGCAATTAGCAAATGTTGTATGCTAATATGCAATCCAATATTGAACATTGTACCTACTAAACATCAGCATGCTGTTAGCATGATGATAGCAGTATCGTTAAGCATGTTAGCATGCTGATGTGAGCATTTACCTCATGTACAGACAGAGTGCAATTGCGAACATGGCTGTAGACTCGAGGCTCTGTAACTCGGTGATAAACATATTGCATTTCCTTAATACTGAATCACCTGCTATGAGAACCATCATCACTGCTTGGTTTGAAACGTGCCCATGGAAAAACCTTATATGAGAACATCAATAGATGGCCTGGAGCAGCCAGAAAGGTTAGGGTTTATTTTAGGAGCAGTTATGATACCAAAATTATGGTAAAGCAAGTTGAACACAGCAGGTATTTTTTCTTTTGTCATCAGAAAATAAAAGTAAGACAGCTTCAACATCACCTTAGCATACATTTCATCTCATTTGGGCTGCTGGCGCAAAACTACGACCTCTGAGTATGTGACATCATCAGCATGAGCTGTCTCTGTGTGTTTGTCATTGAATGAAGGTGTGGCATCTTGGGATGATTTGAGCTTGATGTCAGAGTAGACCACATCCTATGAGTAAGTGTAAGAGAGAGAGTCAGTGTGGAAACTTTGTTGCTTTGCTCTCTTTGATCTCTGTTCCTTATCAAAACAACAGCATAATTGAACTTCATTTGACTGAAACGTATTCAGCTGAATGTCACAAATTTAGCTTCAAACCAGCTCTGAGCTCACCTCCTCAATAACAGATGGTCTGGCCACATCAATCAGTGAACCACCTGAATCTGAAAGACATACTCGATTTGGTCAAAGGAACTGAAACAAGCAACAACTGATGAAACAAAAAAATACATTAATGTGTTATACATAAGATCTGTAGAAATAGAGTGAAGAGGAACTTGTGCTTTTGTTCTCACCAATGTAGGCACGGTGTCTGACCGAAGAATGAGGTCTGAAAAAGAAAACCAAAGTTGCTGCAATAAGTTTAGATTCTGCATGTAATAACCTGACCTGAACTGTATTTTCTTTCTAATCCTAGAAACCCTTTTGTATAAAGCATTTATACCTTCTTGAATAAAAACAAACAAAGAAAATTTGTGAAGAATTTGACAAGCCTAACAATAAATATAAAACTACATGATCCAGAGTTATGCATACGCTTACACAGCTCATGGTGGCTCACCACCTTAAAAAATGGTTGGTTTTCTGTAATTTGTGTTCTGCATACACATCAAAGACCAAAATAAAAAAGAGGAACAAGACACTCATTAGTCCAGCTTACACAGTAATATTACAGTAATACTTGCAGCATGAACAATGTAGTTATTGTTAAAATTTGCTGATATACTTGTCAAATTGTATAGAAGTCTTGGTTATGGGAAGAGGGTTTTTTTATCTATAGCATCTATACTCCTACACAAAATACACATCAGACACACACACACACACACCTTCTGATAAAGATGAGGTAAGTTATGGCAGCCATGATCAATAACAGCAACATGACTGCAATCACTATTGCAGAAACCATCCATGGTGTTAACTTCATCTGTTCTGGGAGGAGAAACATGATGGTGATTAACCTTGTATGTGTCTATAGTGAAATTCCGTTTATCGTTGCTACATCTTTGGTATAGTTGGTAGACACATGAGGCAACACACACATAGTATAATCTTTTTTTTAAAAACGTATTAAATTATCTCACTTATTTACTAAGAGAATCAAAGCCATTTTATTCCCTCTGACAAGTAATTGACAGTAGGCCTATGTCAACTTCAAATGTAAAAAAAAACAAACAAAATATTGTATTTGTGTGTGTGTGGGGGAGACTGGGGATGGTTGTAACATTTTTGACATTCCTGTTAGCTTCTTGGAGATCTTTTAAACCAATGCATTCAAAATGTGATACAAACTATGTGTAAAGGCTAAGTCCAAGCTTTAAGCCCCCGAGGTGCTGTCCCTGGGCTGAGTAATTGACGCACTTTTACTTTGATAAACAAAATTCCAAGTCATCTTCAGACAAACTAACGTATATATGTGACTGTATAGTGGTGTGGTGTTGTGTGTGCATGCCTGGTCAAAAACTGTCACATCTGAGGAACCAAAGAGAAAAACATAGTATTAAAAACTTTTTATTCAGTACTTGTTTGTTTTTTTAACATAAATGGTGTGTCTGTTTGTGTGCGTGTGTGTATGTAGGAATGATCCAAGCATCTAATTGCTGTCGGTCATAGTAGTGACATAGTAGCAAATAATAATAAATATATAATAATAATAAAATTAATATAATAATACAAATTTTACAAAAATGTGCACAAACTAAATATTATAATTTTAGTGTGTGTGTTTGTGCTTGTTAGTCTTGCATCATCACAGTGGTGACCTGTGTTGATGTGTTGTTGTCTTATACTAAAGTTTGAACATAATATAAAACAATTAAACATAAATATTTGTGTGTCAGACACAGACTGAAATACAGAAAACAGGTTGTTCCTGGTAGAATTATTCTTAATGCTTTTCTTTCAGGTACTTATTTAAATTAATTGTTATTATTCCAGGTCTCATGGCTGTGCTGTGTTGCTTATTTATTGTGCTTGACTGTTTCTTGTTTTCATTTCTCTCTTAGTTGTCTACATCAGCTTTTTAGTGGTGTTGTTCAGCTGGTTGTCTTTATTGTCTGTTTGTGTTTGTTTGTTGTTGTTTTTTCTCCGCCTTTAGCCCCCCTCCCCGTTGTCTTACAGGTTTTGTTGCTTTCTGCAATTGGTGTTTCCCTCTGCTATTTCCTGTTGTCCCCACCCCCATCCACATTGTCTCGCAGGTGTTGTCCTTTCTCTATGTCTGCCCCCCATCTGGCTCAGCCATGAACTAGCCTACCTTACAGTTTACACCTAAAACGTTAGCACTAACAGCTTGCATTAATGATATAAATGCACAAAAAAACATGATTTAATTTTGATAAGTTCAACTACAAAACAAGTAATGTTATAACAAAATTAATTAAGTAAAAAATTTCTTACTTACCTCAAAATATTTTTTCCTTTAAAATTTAGCAGTGCCTGCCACAGCTGCTACTTTTTCCCATGTGGAATAAGGACTAAACTGAGCATGTGCAGAGTGAATGGAGTGATTCGTAACTTGTTCCTGATTGGAGAAATTAGATATGTTACAAATTACCTGTGTTACAACCATCCCTGGTCTCCCCTAGGTTGTGTGTGTGTAAAAAAGCTTTTCTTACTCACTTTGAACAACAAGGTTGGTGGTTCCTTCAAATGCACCACTAGGAAAGGTTGCAATGTTGCAGGTGTATGACCCTGCATCTCTCATTTCCACAAGTCTAATTATCAAAGAGAGTTCTTCAATCTCCACTCTGTCCTTCAGAAACTTATTATGAACAGAGACTCCTAATTGCATATTAGAAACTATAATTTTAAGTTTCTCTCCTTCTGGTGGTTTCAGATTCCACTCAACCTGAGTAAGATTTTCTTCTTTTGATCCTGGGATAAAGTGGCATGGCAGGGTGACATCCTGCCCAACGTATCCAGTTACTTCAGGCCTGACTCTGACTTCTTGTGCCTCAAGACCTGCCAAAGAAAATAATGTGATGTGATGATTTGGTGGCAGAAGTAATGTTGGACTATGACTACACTGTTTGCACTCTGATTGACTTTGTTTTTATTAGTTATTACTCAGCTGATCTTTTTCAGACAGAGTAAGGCCGTTACATACTAATCTTTTTACATCTCTGAATATTTGCTATAATAGCGAAGCTGTGCAGCTACTGTTATATAACTAGGCTCTAAAACATGATTGTAAATTGTTTTAAAGAGGAAGTTTAACAGTCTCAAAAACAGTAATTATAAATGAGATAACATAAATATTAGCCAGCTAAATTATATGTTCCACACATGCTTTCAAACAGTACATAATCTGCAATGTAATCTGCCTTTAAAAAGTTTAAAATATTTTGTCTTACCTGGGAGTAATGTGATGTAAATCAACTCCAGCAGTATCATAGGTGATTTGCCGCAAGTTTTCATTGTGCAAAACTACAGGCTATGGAGAAAATAACAGAAACCCCTTAGAATACAACATGGTAGTCCTGCTGTGCCTATATGTTAAAATAGCATGTCATGCAGTGGTAGAAGAAGTACTCAGATATTTTTCATAAGTAAAAATAGTAATCCTACAGTGCAGAAGAACTTTACATTCCCCTTACGTTAGAAGGGAAAGTGCTGCATTCAAAACTTAAGCATAAGTAACTGTACAAAAGTATTAGCATCAAAATATACTTAAAGTAGCCTACCAAAAGTAAAAGTACTCTATTATGGCCCATTTCAAAATAATATATATAACCTACTTGTGTAATTGGTGCAGTGTTCATTACTTCAATGTTGGAGCTTGTAAATGTGGAGCTCATTTTAAGTACTATATACTGCTGGATAGTTTCATCCACAAAAATACACATTTATTGATTTTTATTTTGTATTAAAAAAAGTAAAAGTAATTATTAAAAGTAATTATTAACTAAAGCTGTCAGCCTACTGTAATGTAGCAGAGTACATAAACCTCAAAAAATACAGTTATGTAGGTCTCACTGATCTCATCTGCCAGCTTTTGAACAAGCAGCTTTCAAGTTTCACAAGACTTTCAAAGAGACAGAGGCAAAGAGACAAAGACGAACAAAGTCTGACCTCCAACACAACGCCGCAAAACCACGGCGTGAAAAATTATCGAGCTGACTCAAATACTAAATAAAAGTCGTAGCCTACTGTAAAGTGTAGGCTATACAATATTGTTTCTAACAAGTTTCAAGTTCAATAAGTAAACTTCCAAACTTATCTGCACTTTTTTGCGTAACAAAAGAAGTTATTTAAATGGTCTTAGTAGCCTAATTAAAATAACTTACCCCTGAAAGAAAAGAGGATCTGGTCACTACTGCTGCAGGAAGCATTTCTTCATCTCTCCACTCTCACCATGAAAAAAACTACATGATAACTCTTACTGGCGCTTCGTTTCTTGCTCGCGTCCAAGTCAGCAATTTCTAAGTCAAAATGAGCATGATTTCCGATTGTTTATTCCCCTCTGCCACCCAAAAGATACAGACCAGTAGAACAGTGACCTCGTGTGGACAAATAATGATACTGAAGTCTAGACAAGCCCTCAACGTGATGTTTGTTCTTTTGTTGTTGTTGAGAAACTAGCAGTTTTTTGATGGAACATGGTCATTCCCATACAGGAAATATTGAATTATTAATTTGTGAATTTACTCACAATGTGAGCTGTATCAATATCAGACATTCTTTCAGTAGCGATAGTCTGATGGGATGTCTGTAGTCAAGATCACAGCAAAATATGTATGAAAAGTTATGTTGCTTTTGGATTGGTGTGCAGGGACCCTTTTGCCACCGTGTGCTGCCAGCCAAAAAACACTTTTAATTTGTGATGGCAAATTAAAGCACACAGCTATGATTTATTTCATTGCTGTGGTGCAATTCAAATTTTCCTTACTTACTTAAATGATCAGCTGTGATTATCAATACTGTTTGGGAACTATTTGGCTGTTGTAGTTACATAATCCACCACCAATTTGATATAAAACATACTAATGTCTTAGGTGATGCCTAATGTCCTCTTTTTTATGTGTAAAAATAATTATTACTCATCCCTAGGTTTTAATTGCCGTGCATATGTGCTGTGGTCCTCCATGCCCATCAGAGTTACCCCTTACTATGCATCAGAGTTCAGACCATTACAGCATCAGCGGTAGACAGCAACAGTCTGTTAATTAGTTAAGGTACAGCTCATCTTGCTCAACAGTTTTAGTTCATATGCTGGATAATAACAGTGTGAAGAAACAAAAGAGCACAAAGCAGTGTGTTCATTTCATGGCCTCACACCAGTGACCTTGTGTCAAGCCTCATGAAGGAAGCTGCATCTCATAAAACTGATGTATAATTATCTCCTCCAATCAGAGCCCTAGGTGCTCAACAGGGTAACCGGGTCAGGGTTGCAAAGCTTTGCCTGTTTCAGTTGGTTGAACTCAGCTTGTTGCCAGCATGTAAATTACTGATCTACAGGCCAAAACAGGAATAACAACTGCACCAGGCACAGCTCTGCATCCTGAGTTACACTGGTCTAAGCATGCATTCTTACTGGAGAAGGCGGTGCATTGAGCATTGTGAACGTGTGGATAGAGTATAAATAGCTAGAAATGAGGCAAATACAGTTATGTTGCCATTTGTAAGGAACACTGAAAAGGAGGGTTTACTTATATACATAAAGCAGGAATCTGACAGTATAACTTCTACTTTCAGTCATAGTTGTGTTCTTCAGCTCAAGAAAAAAGATCTGAGCAGACTGTCTTTATGTTGTTTTTCTGGTGGATGTTACAATATAAATCTCAAATTCACTCAGTGAAATGGCTTTTGTGCTGCTGCAGGTTTCATGGTTAACAGTGGTGGAATGTAACTAAATACTTAAATACTTTCCATAATGCCTACTTTAAGTACAATTTTGAGGTACTTTAGTTCATTATTTCCAAATTATTCAATAATTATTTATTCAATTATCCTGCTCTACACACACACAACACACACACACACACACACACACGCGCGCGCGCACACACACACACACACACACACACTTTTCCAACACTGTTGTTCAAGGTAATACTTCATCCCACAGCTTCCTTCTAGCACATGAGTGTATGCAGTAAAATAAAACACAGTAAAACTTCAGCTAAAAGCCTAGTCTCTATTTAGATGCCTGTCCCTTTTACTGGCCTGGTATGGCCATGTGTTTTGACAAATAAAGGCAAGTCTCAATGAGACACCTGGTCTGGTTTTATAGAAGTTCTTTCGATGTATGAAACCTCTTAAAGCTCACTGGGTCACCAGCTAGTGCATGCATATATGAATGCGTAAACTTTCAACAATATGGACTTGTTAAACATCGTTAGATTGGTTAGATTTTTCACAATTCAGTCCTTGCACAGTGTCAGTGAGCAAAAAATATTATTCATTCATATTTATCAGCATGGTAAACAAGAGAAATGAGGAAAAAAGAGATGACTCCCGATCTCTGGCCATAAAGTCAGAATGTGTTTCCTTTCCTCGATCATTTATAATTCTTCAGTCCATAAGAGTCCACTGATCAAAAGAATTACACTGGTGTTTTAATAAAGTTAATCCAAGTTGAAATAACTATGGTAACGTTTGACTTTCATCCCAGAAGGTCTCTCTCTCTTTTAATTTTATACCAGCAATATTTATAATGGGTGAAAAAAACAATTTGATTGTTTGTTTCATTCCCATCTTTGCTGAGCTAGAGTTTTGTGGGGAAAAAATTAAAGGCCTGTCCCATATAGACGCCTGTCCCAAATATAAGAAGGGTGAATTCAGTAACTCAAATAAAAGCCAGGGGTATTACTATAAGTTTTACTGTACTGCAGAATTCCATTAACAGGCAGTAGAACATTTTATTTAAATGTTTCCATTTACTTCATGCTGTACGTTGTGTATACGGTCGTTTATTCAGCAATATTATAATTTATTACTGAGCAAATTATAAATTTATTAATATACAATTTTGAATAATATAAGATGCATATATCCCACAGAAAATATAAATGACAAGAAACAATAACGCATGATCACCCACACATTGTTAAATACAAGCATGTCCACACAGTATTCTAGTTTATCTGTGAGCAGGGATAGTAAAAACAAAAACATGAAACAAGTTTTCCTCGTGATTTCCTGGCAATTTCTTCTCAAAAATGCCTTTCATTTCTTGATGAAATACAATAATCCTCTGTGTCCTTAGGTTTAAAACAAGTGATTCATTCTGTGTAATTATTTTCAAACTGATTTCAAAAAAGTCTATTGAATTAACAGGTGAGATCATTTTTTCCAGTGTGAGAGTCAGCCTTAAAGTTTTTTGAATAAAAACATTTATGTCCATAGCATATTCTGATTGATTTTAATCAGGGTCATTGTTCAAGGAAGAATCTGAGAAAAAATATAAAGCAATGTTAATGAACATGACAATGAAACAGAACAAATAGTAATAATATGTTATTTATATGACCAATAAGTCAGATATATAATAAAATATTAGTCTCACCGGTCATGTTTGACCTGCCACATCCTCAAATTAATGCTCTCAGAGTCAGCGCACTGATTGGAGCCACTAAAAACGACCAGCAGGGAGCAGTGCAGGATGCTTCATGATGTAAAAAAAAAGACTGTTATCACTCCTTGAAATTCTTCCTATTGACAATTAAACTGATGCATCACTTTCTTATCTCATGTGTAAAAGTGAAATCTCACCTCTCAGATTCAGAACTGTGGTGTTTTCCAGCATGGTCACCATATTTCTGGCTGTGCAGGTGTAATTCCCTATGTTTTCTGCCCCAAACCTCTCTATAATGTACATAGAGTTATTGACACGTGTCTCGTTGTCGTTGAACATCCAGCTGAAGTTTGCTGGTGGGACAGAGGCTGCTGTGCACTGCAGTGTCACTCTCTGGCCAGGTGCTGCTGCTGATGGTCCAGTAATTGATATGTTATGTGGTCCAACTGCACAGAGAATATATACGTACCATGTTACGGCTATAGAGTTCAGACCTGTACCTAAATGCCTTTAGTAACTCCAAAGTGTCAAGAGCTAATTTCTGAAGATTTCAACAAACACATATAGTTTGTCCACACTCTTTAGTCCATAGTCACAGGTCTACAGTGAGCAGTACTCACAGTTGATGGTGAGATTATAGGCCACAGTCATGGTGCTGACTGGGTTGCTGACTTGACACTGGTAGGTGCCGTGGTTGATGCTGTGAACAGGTTGTATGAACACTGTCCTGTTGTCCACGGAGAAGCTGACTCTGCCTCCCGGATGGAGAGGCAGACCGTCTTTCATCCACAGAATGTTGCTGATGGAGCCAGAGGCCTCGCAGCTGAGGTTGGTGGAGCTTTTATCTTCTATTAAGATGGCTGTGGGGCTGCGGATGGTGGCTTCAGTTATCAGCACTGGCAGAACACAATAAGTGTCAGTCCAGAATAAATGGTTCAAAACACAACAAATTCAATGTAAATGTGTTTTGGTGCTGTTCAAATTAGCTTTGAACAGCACCAAAAAAATGTCCAATGTCCCTTTAAATAGATTTCTTTATTTATATATATTATATATATTTACTATTTATTTTTGTGACAGTAACTTCACAAGTCAAGTCACAGCTGGAAACGTACATTTAGTAGATTTAGAAGAATTGTTACTTTTTTCAAATGACAGGTGATCACTAGAACATTGCACCCACCATACACCTTTAGTGTGATTTTCCCATGTTGCTGCAGCCCTCTGTCTGGTATGACGGTGACAGTGTACTCCCCACTGTCGTCCAGCACCAGGTTGCTGAGCTCCAGGGCCCCTGTGGCGCGATCTAGTGAGATTCTGCTGTCATATCCGGGCCCGGTGACGTTGATGCTGGTAGAGGTGATGATGTTACTCCCGTTGAAGCTCCAGCTGACTGAGAGGAAAGGACTCTCAGGAGGTATGAGGGTGGTGGTGAACTTCACTGTGCCTGCCACAGCTCCGCTCAGGGGTCCCAGGGGTAAGATACCCTCACCTGCACACATACCTAATTACCCGAACCAGAAAATGAATAGCAACATGGTTTTACTTCAGAAAGTCCTGTAAGAGAGTGACTCTAATGTAAAAAAAAAAAAATCAATCAATTCAATCAATATTGGTTATTAATACAATTAAAGAAATTCACAATGTAACTTGTATAATTACATCATTTTTATTTAAGTTATGTAATATTTATATATTCAATCTACCTGATAAAACAAACACCAGACAAGCAGCAGTCCTAAGCATCTTGATGTCCATGCTGAATAATGTCTAATGTTACGCTGTCTTACAGTCTTCTCTGAAATGAAAGTCATGGATGCTCCTGCTCTTTTATTGTCTCACACTCACAGCACAGGACCATCTCCAACCCCCAGACTCAGTGACGAAAAGCACAAACACTGTTTACGATGCCACTGTGTACATACTGTAAGCCAGAGGAGTTACCAAGACTCAGGCTGATGGACTTTAGAAATGTCCATTTAAGGAACATTTCTTTGTCCTAATTTTGCTTTAATTCTGTGTCAAAAAACTTTTAATAAAAAAAGACTCAACAGATACATTACATGACACCTTAACAAATCTCATCTCTATAAGTTATAGAAATATTAATACCTTGACATGATCTTAGGTAATAGTATACTTTTGAATAGGTTTGCCCAATATACTGTAATTTCAACACAATAAAGTATGACAAAATGTAACATTTTTAATTTAATGATTTTGCTGAAGGCTTTTACTTTAAGTTGATCTTAACAACATTGAACAATTTAACAACAGGCCAGTCATGAATACATATTTATAAGGCTATATTCTGTGGATATGAGCATGTGTAGCAGAAGTCTGAGTCATGGTGGAGGAGGTGTATTGTGCATCAGTTTTATGAGCTCTTCCCGTGAGTGGTTCTGGGTCTCCTACAGGATCGTGTTTGACAAGCAGCAGTGAGCATTCCTTGAGAAGGAGGATCAAAGACACATCAGAGACACCCTTCAGACAACTTTACAAATACATCTCTGGCTTCATTGTCTGAATATTAAATTGATAAAAGGTGGACATTTCATTTAGTAAATCTAAATATTTGTGTTTATTATTGCTATTTTTATGACCCTTGATCTAGAATACATCACAGTTTGTCAAAAAACTGCAAGGCAACCATCGAATCAACTGAAACAATGAGATATTCACATGTATTTATAATTCCTGACGTGAATACAGTACGGGAGTTGAATCATTTGTCAAAGATGTGTCATCGACAGTTTTGATGTGCCTTGGTAAGTAGAACTTGCAGTGTAAATATACTGTTACCCAACCTCTGTTGTCACACTGTACACTGGGAGTGATTGAGTTAATTGGGCTCCTTAGGTGCTGAGTGATTGATTAGAGTGATTATAGTGATTCTATATTGTTAGGTTATATATAATATGATAAACTGTTTAACATCAAAAACTGCATCTCTATTTTGTTTTTTTACAGTGACCTTTAATTTTACAATCCCCAGGTTCAGCAATTCATCCAAAGGTTTAATCTTTTCCTGTCTTGTCTTGCTTGATTAGAATATTTTTTAGAGGACTAAATGTGTCGTTCAGCTTTTACATTTATTTTATTTATTTGTATATAGAACTGATCTGAAGAGAGCCGATCTAACTGACGCCAGGTCTGTTTTATGTGATACAACATGAGTCATGCTACATCTCTGTACTTTTTTATGAGTTCTTTTGCTGTTTTCCAAGTCTGTAAATACATCACAGTACATTTATTGTTGACATGGTTTACATTCAAAACCAACCCATTTTGTCAATATAATAACTTCCCTTCATTGGTGTCAGTGGTGTCAGTGGTGTCTGTTTTTAAAAGCAGAGAATTACAATTTTAATTATATATATATATATATATATGACTCCTGACTCACCTTAGCCTGATTAAATGTCTTTTATCCATGTGTTTTGAGAAGCTAAAAAGAAGTTAACTTTAAATATTTAATAATAAAAAGTTTTTCTTGATAAAGCACCAAGGCCATTTCTAATACTAAAAGAAATATTTTTTCATCCTTTAGTTAAGTAAAAAGGCTTACGTTTGTGATTCCAGAACAAGAAAATAACCATTTAGGAGAGAATGTGAGTTGTGTCATTTGTTTGATTTTGATAACAGGATAAAAGACAGGAAAAAACTAGGTTGACCTCTGATCTCTGAGTGCAGCTACTGCCAAGTTTTATCTGTTAGTTGTTAAATAAGTTAATATTTTACAGCTGAGAAAAGCCACTGTCTTCATCTCATAAAATCCTTAACATTTACATAGCTATATAACCAATATGAACCAAATCAGAAAACACAGTGTTACTGTAATATGCCACAACTCTCAATAGTGAAAAGCTCCAATGTGGCACTGAACAGACTTTATTTGACGTCTAGAGCCTTTCAAAATATCCAAAGTGATAGATTAAGGAAGCTAATCTTTCAAGTAATTCAATTTCAAAATGTTCTAAACACTATGAATCTTGAATGTTGGCAAAGGGTGTCATTGTGGTAAATAATCCATTTCCAACATGTTTTGAAGTTTGGCATTTATTAAAATCATGTTCAATTGATGGTTCAATAGGGTCCTTGGTTCAATAGGGACCAGTAGAGTACAACAGTGTGTGTGTGTGTGTGTGTGTTTCCACAGTCTCCTGCAGTCAAATGAGAGATAGAATTAGTAAATACTTCTGTGCTCTGTGATGATCCTCCTGCTCCTATGAGATCACACATCCATCCATCCATCCATCCATCCATTGTCAACCACTTATCCTGTGTACAGGGGGGCTGGTGCCAATCCCAGCTTACATTGAGCGAAAGGCGGGGTACAACCTGGACAGGTCTCCAGTCCATCGCAGTGAGATCACACAATCTATCAATAATGATCTAGATTGATGTAGAGATTACACATAGGTCATAGCTGGTGTGTCTGTCTAATGTATCCCTGCAGCCTCATTGTACTTGCTTCATTCTCGCCACAAACACAAAACATGCAACAAGTTTGTGTGATGTCCTTAAAGCCCCTCTGGATGTCTTGAGCTCTGAAGAAATGAAAAAGACATGCACATGAAAAAAATTAACAAAATAAATGTATAGTAAATGACTGAAAAGCATCTCCGCAACATAGCGAATGCTGAGAGCACGTAGGACCAGGGGCCCCAAAAGCTGCAGGTCTTGCATTATTACATAATCTTGTGGCCCTGTCTTGTAGAGGGGCCCTGTGTAAAAATCTTCTTCAAAAATGTCTTTCAAAATCACTTATAGAAACCCTGGGACCAGGTATCTTGCATTAAATGTGCTAGGTGGTGTAGGTCCATCTGTAATGTGCTGCATACTTTATGGGAACTTGGAAGTAACAGAGGCCCAACAGTTTATTCTGCCCATGGTCACCAGTTTCAATGTGTCAGACCTAATGCCTCATGCATATCTGTTTGGTTTCTACTGAACAGAAAACTGAATGTAGCAGCTGGTATAGTAGCAACATTGTATCAGCACTTGGTTTGCTTTAAAGTAAAAAACAGCAATTGAATGACTACAGAGTGGTAATTCTTGCAATTACATTAATGTGAGTGGTTTTAAGTTGACCTCTGAAGACTCAAAGACTTCCCTTTCTTTATTTACTTTGGTAAATATTATTCCACAAGCTGTGCATGTTATTGCTTATGTTAAGACAACATTGTTTCTATATTTTCTCCTCAGTGTTGTTTTATTAGTTGTCATGGTGGATTTGGAGCAAGGAGTTCAATGAACCAGTAGCAAGAAAACCACTTGTGTCTGCCTTTAGTGCTTAGAGGGAATTACATAATTTTCTAGTGCACCTGTGTATATCCTCTTTGGACAAAATACTTTTCATTGTTACTGACAATTAATTCTTTTTGTGAACTGAATGTCCTTGGCCTTGTTTGCCCAAATCTTGTAGATGAATGATTTACGTGTGTAAGAATAATGGTCCAATAACAATAAAGATAATAAGAACTCACCTTACAACAGATCGGAGTAGCTACTTAAGATGCCTCCATGACATCCTTTGTTTTGGACCAGACCACCTTGATCCACATCTGTTAAACACCATGCCAACAAAGTACATTTATTTCTACACGACAGGTGTCATAAAATATTTATTATAGACATAAATTATGAACTCAGGAACACAATAGAGTCAAGTAATAATAATTAACAAGGGTGATGGTGTGATAATATCACACTATATACAAAGAAGATAAACAAGATATTGCTCACTCCTTTAATTTAATGGAATAAAAATATTTTATAATTGGTTGCGCTTCAAGGCCTTATGAGAAGTAGAAGACTGTAGGGCTGCAACACAATGCCTGAGCAGACTGGGCAGTTTCTTTACACAGAGCATTTTCCGGTTTACACTTCGCAGGATAAAGAGGAAAAGGACAGGTCACCAATTAATAACATTTTTCCAAATTAGTCACCAACCCAACATGAACCTTTTTTGCTGGATCAGTAGCACTGAAATTTGAAAGTTTAACTATTGTATTGTTTCATAGCAACTGATTAAAAAAGCATTAAGAGTGTAAAAATTGGCTAAGTGATATATTTTAAACACTGTATTCTCGCAGGTGCACAGAAAGGGAGACAGCACTCCGTGAGTGAACGGCAGGCGCTCTATGGATAGTAACTATAGCAACGGCTTCTGGCCGCTACAAAGCCGTAGCCTTTTTGACTGAAATTAAAATTAGGCCTATACATTGGCTAACTTTACCTGATAGGCCTGCATTTAGTTTTGTGGGGATGCTCTGCCATGTGAATTCGCTCCTGTTGATGTCCTGATAACTATTTAGATTCTGGAAACTCAAAGACAGCAAGGATCAGTCTCTATTGATTTGTGCTGCGCGTGGCGTAGGCCTACAAGACAATTCAACTTCGGCAGCAGGCGGGCGTGTGCGTGAGGCGAGCACGACCGCGACAGTTTCACGGGAACGCACCCAGTAGGCTACACTTTGTGCTCGACCACTTCACTCACTGTAACAGGGAAACTTGCTACTGAACTGTTTTTGCTGCTCCCTGATAAGAGAAAAATGTTTCTGCTGATACCTGCTCAGAAAAAATCTCAAGAAAACTGGACTCTGATGTTAACTTCTTTTAACAAGCAAGATGAAAGGTAATTCCCTGGCAGTGGCATATAGCTTAATTAATTGAATTTGGTGGGAAATTTGTACTTTTCTAACTTTTCATGTTCATGGCCATATATAGTAGAGCGCAACATTGGCTACTGTGTAAAAATGTGACCTTGAAATTTTTCCAAAGCATTGATTACCACTGTAATAATGGTCTAACATTTGGACACCTATAAAATTTGGACACCTTGTAAAATTAGATAAGGTGAGGCTTTAATGACTTGAATGGAAAAATACTTTGGTACACAAATGCTCAAATAGCCCACAGATGAGGGTAGTTAACGTAATTTGCTGAGACATTGTTGTATGAAGTTCTACTTTGTGTACAACAACCTTAAGCATTGTGTAAGTAAGCACAATCCTGCACATGCAGATTTATCAAGCTGTGTGCTATATTTGTCTGCTTGGGGAGATTCATTCTTTGGCCCAGACTTTTTGGCAGAGCCAGTTATACTATATTCACAACCAAAGTCTTGTACAGACATGTTTCTTTACTTTATTTTTAATGATTATTTCTAACAAATAACAATTTAGTACTTTAGCATATACATTTAAGTATTCATTTAGAAGAAATTCTTACACAGCCATCAGACTTTATCATGCAACCAAGTTACATGTTACAAAAAAGTTTCAATGCAGGAATGCATCTAAAATCAAACTCAGCACAGTGAACTAGTCTGAAGGTGGTAGAAAACTGTTGGATTGAATAAATAATTTTAAAAAACAAAAATTCTGCTGTTTTTCTTTGAGACTGTTGAACTTTGAAATTGCAGAAGGCTTCTCATGACTGTTTGAGTTTCCTCATTTTATTTATGCTGCAGGAGGAAAAGTAAAGAAATGATCAGAAAGAGGATTCAGTGTTTTGATCAACAGCACACCTAAAAAATATTGTCAGCAATTATTGGGCTAAAGCAATGTGTTATTTCTGAACCAATCTGAACATAAAACTCCAATTGAAAATATAATGTTTTTTGTTTGTGGTACCTGTTCAATACATTGGCCAAGTACAAACCTCGATACTAAAACATGAAATCAAAAAACATGTGGATGTTCTCTTTTTAAAATATATTATTCCATTTCATTCAGTCATGTGTGGCTCACCTTGAAAGGAAGACGAGTCCTTCTTTGCTGTTACTGAGATCTTATACAGATCTGAATGGTTCTCTTTCATGCTTATTTTTTCTAAGGGGTCAAAACAGAGATTGGTCACGTTTAAGGTTGAGAAGCAAGTCTTTCCATTGTTGTTGTGTTATAAAATAAGACAAGATAAGAACTTGGGTCAGATGAGCACAAACCTTTTTGATGTGGTGGGTAATTGCTGTTGACTCTGAAAAATAAAAATAAGGCACTTAAAATGTGGCCAGCCAGATATTACTCGAAACTCAAAAAAAAAAAATGCTTGAACAAGCTTCTTAAAACATTGAGGACTTTCACTGCTGTAATATTTATTTTATGTTATCATTGTGTTGAAGCGGTTTCTAATATTTTGCTCTTCTATAAATTATACACTTTCAGAAACACCGTTCTGTGTATAGAAAATGTAGCTTCAAGTTACTATAAATCTAAGTCAACACAAAAATGATAAAATTTACCATCTAAATAAAACAACTTTTAATTCACACAGGCATGATATATCATATATTTTGGTATATAATCCAGTGTTATTGCATTGCATTACATTGTGTCAGTTTCTCAGTTTTTTGGTCATTATGAAAAACAAGGTTATGAATAGATAATACTTTAGATAATTCTGCTGTATGATAAATAATTATCATGATACATAATTATTATAATATATTATTTCCTAGTGATGTGGCATCGTCTTACAGACTAGTACCATTCAAGATACCATTATGTACCTTTTTTCAACGGAAATCATAACCTGTTTTATGCTTACCTATTCCGCCTTATCAGACTATATGCAATTGTTCCACTCACTGCTACAATAATAATAAGACAACATCCAGCTGTTATGAAAATAGCTCTTCTAGCAGCAGTTGAGCAGTCACAGTATGTGAAATCTGAAAAACACAAGATTCATTCAAAACACACTCTTCAAACAAATGTCTCATTGATGTACAGTATAGTGTTTTTCTGTCATTTTTTCTTTGTTTTTGTCACAAACCTGTAACAGTTAACTCATGGTTCACTGTTTGACACTGCCCTGTAGCACTATTCACGGCAGTGCAGGTGTACGTCCCACTGTCAGAGCTTCTGATGGATGTTATGACATACACAGATTCATGAAAAGTGGTTGGCTTTCCATTAAAAAGCCAGGTGAACGTTGCTGATGGTACAGACATAGTGGAGCAGTAAAGCATCATCAGATCTCCAACATGTATGGATTCAGGTCCTTTGATGGCTACATTGTCAGGTCCATCTATAACGCATAGAATCAGACTGTTGAAGTAATCGTTATTTGGCTATGTTTCTGATGTTCCATCAAACTTGTTTGAGGTATTCGATGTGATTGTGGGTTTAATTATTTGGTTTTGGTGTTGCAACCTTTAAGGCAATTCTGTCTGACCAATTTCTTTTAATATATGGCAGTTGGAGCCCTTGCAACCTTTTGCACCATACTAATGCAGATCATGTAGGTAATGTTAATTTGAATCTGTGAGGTTTCATGGCTCAGGCTCTTGGTTAATGGTGGACATTGGGTATGAGCATCAGGGTTTGCCAGTCCTACTGAAATAGCTGGGATTTATATGGAGCCTTAGAGTAATTACTACGTTAAGGTTTGTTCCTGCCCCTTTGCCATAAACTCACATTGGATGAAAAGATTCACCGCCTGGCTGATTCCACTACTGACACCATTCGACACATTGCACCTAAATGGTCCCTGGTCATAGCGGGTCACATTGACTATAGTGAGAGTGGAGCCTCCATCAGTGAGCTGAACTCTGTCACTGGCTGTAACCTCAGAGCTGCCGTTCAGCCAGAGGAAAGAGAGGGAGGATCCAGAAGAAAAGCAGGACAGATGGGCGGAGCTGCTATACTCTAACAAGTGAGTGTTGTTTGAAGTCACCCCCACATTGGAGATTGGTGCTGTGGGTAAAAAAGAAAAAAAAGAAAAGAAGAGCTTAGCAGCAAGTCAAGTATTCAATGTTAAACTTAAATCCATTGTATTGTAATCATTTAACTTAAACATATTTTAACATACTCAGTACAGAGACAGCTGCAGGTTGAGATGTTTGATATCTCCGAGTTTTGTTGTTAAAGGCCTGACAGTTGTAGTTTCCACTGTAACTCAACTGAATGTTCATCAGTCTGAGCTCTGGTCCAGTATCAGACAGCAGGTCCCCATTCAGAAACCAGTAAAAGTGGGCAGAAGGTCTGGAGTCAGCAGAGCAGATTAGGCTGATGTTTGATCCTTCCTTCTGATATTCTTGCGACGGAGAGATTGTCAAATGAATATTTTCTGGGCCAACTGGGGGAAAAGACATGAAATTATGTTCACCAATAAAGGAATAGTAGCTGGAGAAAAGCTGCACATCGCATGCAGTGTGGCTCAGTGTGAAGCGAGCCATTACTGTTAAATATGTTGCTCAAATGATGAACTGCATCATTAAACTAAATACAGTTATAATTTACTCACTACCAGCCAAACACTTCAACAATCAAACAGCAAGGAGCACAATAAAAAGAAATTTAGCCAAAATCACTCCTGACATAATGGTTGTAATAATCATGAATCAAGCCACAAGTTTAATGGTCTATCTAGCATTTGCATGCAGATGCTGTAACATCAAAGAGTGAATGCGTAACTCACAGCTGATGGAGAGTTTTACTGGATTGCTGGTGTAATTACTGAAATTATTGAACACGTGACACATGAATGGTCCCTGGTCATAGCGGGTCACATTAATTATAGTGAGAGTGGAGCCTCCATCAGTGAGCTGAACTCTGTCGCTGGTTGTAACCTCAAAGCTGCCGTTCAGCCAGAGGAATGAGAGGGAGGATCCAGAGGAGGAGCAGGACAGACGGACAGAGCTGTCAAGCTCTGACAAATCTGTGGTGTTGGGAGTTATTACTACATTGGATACTTGCGCTATGGGTAGAAAAAAAAATGTTAGGAGTCATCAACTGGTCAACTGATCTGATTTCTATTCCCTGTTTCTGTTGCAAGACATTGCACCATCTTCAGAATATTAAGTGCACAAATTCTGTGTCAAACAACACAACCGAATAGTTTCTAAGGAATTATGTCTATCCCATAAAACTCTTGAAAAGCCTCTACAATCTCTAACCATAAAAGAGACATTGTAGACACTAGGGGTCTAAGTGCTACCTATATTTGCCCTTAGTGACAAGAAGATTCAATACAACCTACATTTTAGAACAGAGACAGCTGCAGTCTGAGATGATTGATTTCCCATACTTCTGTTGTTAAAGGCCAGACAGCTGTAGTTTCCACTGTGACTCGTCTGAATGTTCATAAGTCTGAGCTCTGGTCCAGTATCAGAAAGCTGGTCTCCATTCAGAAACCAGTGAAACAAGGCAGCAGGTCTGGAGACAGCTGAGCAGATCAGGCTTACGTCTGACCCTTCGTCATAGTATTCTTGTGATGGAGATAGTGTCAGATTAATATTTTCTGGGCCAACTGCGGCAAAAAAGCATAAAATCACATGGTCACCAATAAAATATGCAGAGGAAACAGCAACAGATGTACAGCGGCTTTTCAGTCAAATGCAGAATTATTGTCTCAACTGCAGTGACTCAATACCAGCTAAAATAAAGCAACAAAGAAACATATGAAGTATAACTAAGACAACTCAAGCTGGACATTTTAAACCAGCTGGGATTTAAATGCACATGATGTATAATCAACAGTTAGTAACTCACAGATGATGACCAGGTTTACTGGATCACTGGTGCCATTACTGAAATGATTGAACACATGACACCTGAATGGTCCCTTATCATAACGTGTCACATTGACTATAGTGAGAGTGGAGCCTCCATCAGTGAGCTGAACTCTGTCGCTGGCTGCAATCTCAGAGCTGCCGTTCAGCCAGAGGAAAGAGAGGGACGAGCCAGAGGAGGAGCAGGACAGATGGACAGAGCTGCTGCTGGACTCCAAAAGGTCTGTGATGCTGGCATTTACCTTTACAGAGGATACTGGCGCTGTGGAAGAAGAACGTATTCATTTTAATTTTGTACATCTTAAGTATTGACAACATTCCTAACCCCAAGGATCCATGATAAATAATTGTGACTTAGTATAAAGTTTTTTAAAATTAGGTTGTTGTATGATATTTCACAAGAAAAGGCTGCATGAAAGTTAAATCAGTGTTGAAATCCACACAACCTTAACCAAATACTCAGCTACAATACATAAGGCTTAAGATTGGGGG
>JAPMOB010239806.1:0-16679 GCA_029875015.1 Lepomis gibbosus | reverse complement strand
TGTGTGTGTGTGTGTGTGTGTGTGTGTGTGTGTGTGTGTGTGTGTGTGTGTGTGTGTGTGTGTGTGTGTGTGTGTAGGCCAGCGGAGGAGCCCACCACATGGGGAGGATATCTAGGCAAGGTCCTGATGGCGTCCACCACCTACCTGCCTTCCCAAGTGACAGAAATGTTTACCCAGGGACGAGCCTTTGCCACCGTGCGTCTGCCCTTCTGTGGACATAAGAACATCTGCGCCTTAGCTGTGTGAGTATATATAAACATACAATATGTATATGTACACATACAGCACTGTTTCTGTGTGTTTGAAACTTTTTGTAAATGCTGACACCCTGAAGAAAGAGTTATGAAGAAGTGAAAGTGGAATTGAATGTAATATGCTTGACTCAATGGCAGTCTGCTCTCTTGCTCCGTTTTACATACATAGACAGGTTATGGAAATTTGTTGTGCCTTTCACTCCATCTTCATTTATTATTCAAAATAAGAAAAACATTATGGTCGTCTGAGACGCGTTCTTCATGGTTTGCCTTTTATAATTTTTTGTGTTGTACCTGTTGATGTTTACCAGTGCAGTCTTGCTATCGCTACTCATGCTAATAATTAGTCTTGCTCTTACACTGTTACTGCTTCACTAAAATGTGAGTCACTGTACCAGAAGATGCTGTCCATCACTGTTTAAACCAGCAACTAGTCTTGAACTGTTGTGTTAAATCAGTCTGTAATACAGTCCTTTGATGAAAAAGTACTGCAGATCATTACTTTAGCCAAAGAGAACTGTGATCCAAACAGTTTCAGTAGTTTCATAACACCAGCATACATGGCTCTATATGATGGTTTTATTGGTTTAAATTAGGATTCAGAAGATTCCCAGGTTGTTGGTGGCAGCGGCTGACGGTTACCTGTATCTGTACAACCTGGATCCACAAGAAGGAGGGGAATGCACACTGATGAAGCAGCACAGGTAACACGGTGGAACGAATGTGACAGATGTAGAGTGACGAGGTCACTTAACAGCACAAGTTGTACACAAACAGCAACCTGAATTTCGGGGGTCATACTGAGAGCTGAATCTCTGCTGTCATTGACTTCAGGTTAGACGGCAGTGCTGAGCCATCCAATGAGATCCTTGAGCAGGGGTCACATGACCGCCCACTTGTTGCCCAAACCTACAGTGCTGCCGTCACTAAAGGTATGTCACACAAATGTTCCCAAGTTCCAGGTCCTTTGTTTGCAGCTATTTTACTTATTATTTTGTGTAGAGACTGTCGTCATTAGGACAAAATATTTATTTCTTTGTGATGTTTGACTTAGTTACATAATGTAACTCTGTAAGAGTTGTTTCTTTCAGTAGGTGACCTTTCACCTCTACTTCTAGGCTACTGCGAAGAGCAGGGCGCCGTTGGAGGGGCGGGGCTAGAAGATGACCTCAACGACTTGCGCTTAGAGGAAGAGAACGAGCAGCCGCCACTCATCCTTGAAACTGACTGACTGACTTAACGGACGACTGTACCCACCAATCAGAGGGCTCCTCTGGTGCTGCTATGAACATGTGACACAAGGGGGGCAGGGGCAGGATCAAAGACGAGGGGAAGGGGGGTGTTTTTAAACGCTGAAAGCGTTCAAGAGCCTGTCTGTAACTCTATCTGTGCGTTCGTCTGTTCACATACATGTCGTAACTCTTTCTTCCTCCCCTCCCTCCTTCCTTCGCTCCCTTTTCTCTCAGTTTTGGCTGCGCAGGCCAAACTGACGCTTTGCATGTACATGTGCCAACCGCTAAAAACATGCTCCAATGTGAAAACGAGTATCTGTGAGTGTGTGTTGGACGTTTGATCAACAAAAAAAAAAACATATGTAGCTGTGTCTCCACTTAAGACACACACACTGACGCAAGCACTGTGTAAAATGAAAGTGATTGTGTAAGTGCCTCGCTGCCCCAGTGTCATGGTTTCTTCTGTTTGAGAGGGGGACCTCTTTGCATTGGCTTAATAAAACCTATTTTCAGTTGTTGGATCTTAATTGAGGGTGTGTACTTATCTTTTCTCTCTCACACACAGTCACACACTGTCCTGCGAGGAGTGTGGCGTCAGTCATGTGGCCCAACTTTACCCTCCAAAGAATGATTTAGAAGCCTTTGGCATGAGGCAGAGGTGTTTGCGAACAAGAGTGTGTGTCTGTGCGCTTGTGCTGAGACCTCATTTGTGCGAGTGTATGCTGGGCATGTACATTAGCAAAACACTATATGTAATTAGCCTCCATTTGCACCCCTGCCCACCTTTACCTCATCCAAACAGAGGCTCAGTGGACCTTCCCCTTTCCCCTCCTCAGGCCTGCAGTCATTGGTTGATTTTAAACTCTGATATTAATGATCTTTATCTACATATCCAGTCATAACCAATAATGTGTCAGGCGTTAGAAAACATGCATGGTGTTGTTGACGTGGTACTTCATCCATACATCGAAGACATTAGAGTGGTGGTGATCAGTTAAAGGCAGTCAGAAGATCAGTTGAGAAAGGCAGGAAGCTGTCAGTGACAGTCTCCTCTTACTCCTCATGTATCTACTCTGTACATTACTAGTTGTGGCAAGATTCACTGTACCATATTGACAGGTTACGACCACGGCTTTGAGATTTCACACTCTCTCGGATAGTGGGTGTTCGGCCAACGAGTGAACTGTGGATTGTAACATGGCTGAGCCTCATCAACTGGTCCAGGACGCTGCATG
The DNA here is from genome assembly GCA_029875015.1 of Lepomis gibbosus. Classification (NCBI taxonomy): domain Eukaryota; kingdom Metazoa; phylum Chordata; class Actinopteri; order Centrarchiformes; family Centrarchidae; genus Lepomis; species Lepomis gibbosus. The sequence goes on along the minus strand of JAPMOB010239806.1, from coordinate 13,958 downwards.
ATTCCCTATTAATCCTCTGGTGTCTGAAGCCGCTGAGCAAGGATTAGCCACGGGATTTTTGAGTGTCAGGCATTTTCTAATGATTTTGTATAAAATGTAAAACAGTCATCTGAAACTAAAATGAAAATAAATTCCATGTTGATGTATGAGATAGGTGTCTTTTGTTCTTGTTAGACTGTGATAACTGGCTTATAGTCATTAAGAGAAGTAGGTGGGGCAAATTAGAGAACAATTAGTATTTACTAATGTATTAGCATCACAGCTACTATAACTAGAAAACTTTTATTTTCTTTACTTCATCCCAGATTTAATTTTACAATAACTAATGAAAAAGTATTGAAAGTATTTTTTTCGAGTGGCCTTTTATTGTGGCCAGCCTAAGGCACATCTGTGCGATACCCATGCTGTCTCTATCAGCATCTTGATATGCCACATCTGTGAGGTGGATGGGTTATCTCTGCAAAGGAGAAGTGCTTACAAACACAGATTTTGACTGATTTATGAACAAAATTTGAGAGAAATAGGCGTTTTGTGTACATAGAGTAAGTCTTAGATCTTTTAAGTTCAGCTCATGGTGAATAGGGGAAAAGTGTGTTTAAAATTTTGTTCAGCGTAGAAAGGCCCCTGTGTCAAAATCTAGTTCTAATGTCTTCAATACATCAGTTCATATCATGCTTGCATGGTGCATATTCTTAGATAAACGCATGTGTAACCAAATTATCACAGCACCTGATGTGACAGAAGTATTAAGTATGCTGTACAACTGCCTTCAAGAACACTGTTGATGTAATCTCTACGGATTCACCTTTCATCTAGAACAGATGTGCAGTTATTGTCCACACACCTCTGAATAAGACATCATTCTGCTCATTTGCTTGTAGTTTATTAAGACTTTGCAGAAGGCCGCCACACACACACACACACACTAGGGCGACACACACAGGTGGGCTCTCTATCGTTGACGTGAGAACACAGCTTCACCCACACACACCCTTGTGGAAAGACACCAGCTGAGATTATGCAAGGCACAGAAACATACATACACACATACTAGTAAACATAATGGGATCAAAAGCACGTATACAGGGTGACAACCAAATTACCATAAGACTATAGACACATACAGCACATTCAAGGCACACTAACAGTAAAACATACTTAGCGTGCAGGCTAAAATGAAAGTCTAGTAAAGGTGATTAATCCTAAGACTACGTTGATTAAGACTATTGGTGATGTTAAAGACTCATTTAATTATTTAAGACTTTCTAGGGAGCTTTCTCTGGGCCTTTTTAAGACTTTCCCCGGGGTGCCTGAGCTCATATTTCCTCAGTCAGGAGTCCTCCAAGGGGCTGAATGGGTCTGTGTCACTGTGGAAGCACAAAGACAAGACAGACTGAGCAATATTGTGTGTGTCAAGATGATATGTTTAGATGATCCGTTGTGTGTATTTAATTGCCTACCTGCTAGCGGTGTGCATATATGTGTGTGTGTCTCTAATCCCCCTTTACCCGTCCTGTCCTCCACTGGTGGGCTTGTTGACCTGGACTATCTCCACAGAGGTGAAGCCCTTATTGGCGGAGGCTCGGTTCCTCATCCTCATCTTATTCAGGGTCATCTCTGCCACCTCTGCACGCTCCTCAGCATCATCCAGCTCATGGATCGTCTTCCTGTATTTAGACAGGCTGCTGTTGGCCTGCTCCTCCTACAGTGACACAGGTGAGAGATTTGTCTTAGCATTGAACAAGCACACTTACATTTGTTACCCATCTCTTTGCCTTTGAGGAATTAAACAAAAAAGTGTCCTATTTCTTGACATACTTTTGAATATTCTAGGCTCTTTTGGGATCCAAGTAGCATAATTAAAAGTGCCACAATTTGAAGGAAGTGTTTATAGATATAACATGTTAATCAGTTTGCTCAAGAGGTGCTGGTAGGCCGATTTTGTTTCTTCCAGACAGAACCAGGCTAGCTGTTTCCACCTGTTTCCAGTCTATATGCTTTGTTAAGCTAACCAGTTGCTGTCTGTAACCTGATGTTGAACCTACACAAGAGAGAGGTATAAATGTTGTCGTCACCACTCCTACTCACAGCTTCCTCTATCTGCCGTTTGTAAGACTTGAGCTTGTTCTGGAGTTTCTCCACCAGCTCCTGCATGCGCTGATTGGTCTTGTGGTCCTCCTCTGTCTGGAAGATCAGCTCCTTGAGTCGACGCTCTCCCTTACGGAGGTTTTTCACCGTTTCCATGTGGCGCTTCTGCTCCTGGTCCAGCTCATTCTCCACCTCCTTGATCTGGTAGCAATAAAAGGGAACAACCAACACAATATTTGGATGAGACGCCTCGGCCAGGTGTGGTGTCTGCGTGTGTGTGTCTGACCTGTTCCCATTTTGTCACTTTTAAAGTAAAGCTATTGCCTACCCTCCCTCAGTCAACCCAGCCCCTCACCCTGTTTTCCAGTTTCTGTATGGTTCGTTTTCCGGACTTCAGGGCCTGCTGCTCGGCCTCCTCCAGCCTTAGTGTGAGATCTCTGAGGTTCTGCTCCTGGTTCTTCTTGATCTTCTCCAGGTGGATGCTCCGGTCCTGCTCCTGCCGAAGCTCCTCACACAGTCGCGTTGCCTGGAGGCAGACACACACGAAGGCAAAGTTCATTTTCAACTTTGAACATCACACCAAACAAGTACATAATTAACTGAACTAATCAGTTTGATTCTTTTGTTTTTATCTATTTTCTGCTTTTACTGTGATATGTTGATGTGTGCCTAATGGGGGGGGGGGGGTTCCAACTTACATCAGTCACAGCCTTCTTGGCTCTCTCATCAGCAGAGCGAAACTCTGAGATCAGCTCTTCATTCTCACTGGACAGTCGGGCGAGGTCGGTCTCCAGTTTCCTCTTCAGGACAGTCAGACTTTGGTTCTAAAGCAAGAAGAATTGATAAAATTAGTTTATATTATGATCCATGATGGTAAATGAAGCACAAAGTGACACGTCAAAAGAAATATTTTTTTCTTATTTCATTTTATTATTTAAAAAATATCATACAACTGTGGTCTTATGTTTGAGCGTACGCCTCTGTGGGACTGCCAGGCCTTCCTGTGCAGTCACCTACCTGCATGCCGATCTCACTGAACCTCTCGGTGGTGTCCACCAGCTCCTGCTCGATTTGTTTGCGGGCCCTTTCTGATGCCTCCAGGCCTCCTCTCAGCTCCTCCATCTCTCCCTGCATCAAACACAAACGCCGCTCCTGGAGGCTGTACTTCTCCCTCAGCTCATCGTGCTGACGGGCATCCTCGTCCATCTGCACCTGCAGATCCTGGGGAAGACACAAGGATTATTGATGTAGTATTTTTAAATTGCAAGCATTTTTTAAAGCAGTTCCTTATGCCACCTCAAATTAAACTCCTACTTTGATCTGCTGCTGCAGCTTCTTGAGGGTTTTGACCAGCTCTGCATTGTTCCTGTTGGCATGCTCCAGCTGAATCTCCATCTCATTTAGGTCTCCCTCCATCTTCTTCTTCGTCCTCAGAGCCTCGGCACGACCTTTGGCCTCTGCCTCCAGGCTGGCCTGCAGTGACTCCACTGCACGCGCATGGTTCTTTCTACAAGGCACAAATGATACAGGTCGTAGTTACTGACTGAAACAGATACAGAGGCCTGACGGGAGGTGGTGGGATTTTTTAATTTGGATACTTTCAAAATCTAGCTGTCTCTTGCTAGTTCTTTAACATTGCCTACCCCAGCTTTAAGCTTGAAATCTGAGTTGAGCTGAGAAATGTAATGTAAGGAACTCTTATTAATAAATCTGGGAATGGTTCTTGCTAAAAAGTCCACCTAATAATTTCTAAGATAACAAGAACATTTTTACTTTATTGAAAGAGCCTGAAAACATTTCTGTGATGTAAAGGTTTGACCCCTTTGTGTTTGACACACTTTGTATGGTTTATGTTTTGTCTTTGTGTGAGCGCATACATGTGTACACACTCTTTTTTTTAATTTAATTTTATTGTACCTTTATTTCACCAGGCAAGTTAATTAAGAACAGTTTCTTCACACATGCTTGTTCTTGTATGTTACATGAGTGTCTGTTCTCTAACCTGGTGACTTCAAACTCTTCCTCCTTCTCATGGATTCTGCGGTCGATGTCGGCCTTGACCTGAGCGAGCTCCAGCTGTACACGTACCAGCTTACCTTCCTCCACCTGGACACACACACACACACACACACACACTTTTACAACTGGAAAATGGACTCTACTGTGGACAGAAGCAAAATTCCTTTGTACACTCCACTGTTTCTCCATCGAATCCCTCACAAAATCTCTGATGGACTAAATTCTGTGTTCTCTGCCACTACCACTGCAGGCATTTATGGCTGTCTGAATAATTTTCAAAACAAAAACATATCAGTACCCACACCTGACTGTCTTAGCCAAAAGAGAATCTTTGTACCTCCAGTGAAGATTCGGCCTCCTCCAGAGCCAGATGCAGCTCCTCCTTCTCCACCTCCAGTTTCTTCTTCGCCTTCTGCAGCTCATGGACGCTGCGGCCTCCTTCCCCAAGCTGGTCCACCAACTCCTTGATCTCCTCTGTGGGGAGAGAGGGCACGTTGTCAAGAAACCATGGCAAGAGGATACACATGTAATCACATTTTATCATCCTGCTTGACACCTTTTTAGAATATCATCTCCTCTAACACACTTTTAGGCACCATTAGCCTCTACTGCACCACAGTATCCGCGCCAGTTAGAGGTTACCTGAGAGGATTTTGTTTTCCTTGCGGACGGCCTCTATCTGATCCTGGCTCTCCTCGTAGGCTGTCTTCAGCTTGTAGAGCTCCGTCATGTACGAGCGGCTCTCCTTCTGGCTGTTGTCCAGCTCAAATTGCAGCTCCTCGTTCTTCTGGCTCCACTCGGCCGCCAGCTTGTCAAAAACCCGCTGCTTCTTATCCAGAGCTGCTGCTGCTGCGTTGGACTAGACACACAGACAAAGACAGACAGAAAATAGACACACATACATTAGATTATATCTGTGTGCTCACAGACAAGTATGTTTTTCAGCCAGCATGTTAATGGAGTACAGCTTAGTGAATTAATCAGTTATACAGTTTTTTTACTGATACACAGATACTGACATACAGAGACATGTAAAAAATATTTATCAGAAAGTACAGAATTGACTGAATACATTATTTTCCAAGTAATACATGGAGCGAGTAGTTAATAAATCAGTTAAACAAATAACATTTCACATCCAGTACTATTCTACACAAACCTGAAACCACATTCATTTTTCATTTGTATGTATGTATGTGTGTGTGTGTGTGTGTGTGTTTTACCCTCTCCAGGTCTATGGTGAGGTCCTCCACCTCTCCCTGCAGCCTCTGCTTGACCTTCTCCAGGCTGGCAGCTCTGGCTTGGGCCGCCTCCGCTGCCTCCTCAGCCTCTTGGAGACGCACTGCAAGTTTGCGCCTGGTGGGTGGAGGAAGAGAGAGAGATAGAGGGACAGGCAACCGTGGGATTAAATTAAAAAGTATCAAGACAACCCCCACGTTCCATTTGTACACATACAAGGCTGATGTATCAAACTTTTGGCTCCACTTTGATTTACACCCATAGTCACTGGATCATTTCAACATACTTCGTCTCCTCCAGCTCCTCAGTGCGGTGGATGGCATCAGTCTCATACTTGCTCCTCCAGGAGGTGACGTCAGCATTGAGCTTGGACACGAGGCGCTGCAGCTCCCCGCGGCCTTCTGACTCCTCCTCCAGCTGCTCTTTCAGCAGGGAGAGGTCATGACGGGCATTGGCCAAGGCCACCACCGCTGTGTTACGACCCTGCACAGAGGGAGAGTGTATGAAAGACAGTTTTATTGGAGCTCTGAAAATCACTGTAAAGGCAAGCTTTGGAGGCAACAAAAAGACAAAAAGAGGACAGACAGTCACGTGAAAGTCAGAGAAAGCCTGCTGACCTGCCTATGGGCAAGGCACCTATTGTAATTCCCAAGTGTCTAAAAGTTGGGCAGCTCTCCCTTGTGAAAATGTTTCAAAATATTACTCATTCCTTCTAGTGTAAAATAAAACTTACACTTATGAGTGTGTGTGTGTGTGTGTGTGTGTGTGTGTGCGCGCGCGCGTTTGCGGAGACTTGTACCTTGTTCTCCTCGTCCACCTGGCGCTTTAGCTCGTCGATCTGCGAGGTGAGGGAGGCCTTCAGCCTGGTCACCTGGGTCAGCTTACTCTGCACGTCCTCCAACTCCCTGCTAAGATCATTGTTCTCTGCTACATACACACACAACATAGGAACAGACTGTAAGAAAATCTCCAGGAAACAGTGTTTGCATGTGTGGGCTGGTATTACAAATGCTGTGGGGACATAAATCTATTTACACTGCGACATTGTAGAGAGTTATGGAAACAAAATGTAAGTCCCTGTAACATAAAAAATTACATTTTAGGGTGAAGACTTGGTTAAGGGTTAGGTTTAGACAAATGGCGATTAGGGTTAGGGGTAGGATAAATAGTATCCAGACAATAATGTAGGTCAAAGTAATGTGCCCGACAGTGATAGAAACACAGCTGTGTGTGTGTATGTGTGTGTTCTCACCAGTCAGATGGATTTTGGCAGTGTTGAGTTCAGTTTGAGTGCGTTCCATCTCAGCCAGGCGAGCGTTGGCCTCTGCCAGGTTGTCCTCCAGCTTATGAGCGTGGGCCTCAGAGTTCAACTACACATGTAAGTGCCCAAGTACACACAGATTCAAAAGCAGATCTGTGTGCTGTGTTTATATTCATGTAGGGTTTGTTTGAGTCCGTCAGTTAGAGTATCCACACAGCATCTTACCTTTGCTTTCTGAGTGGCCTCCATGGTAACGTTGAGGTCTTCGATCTCAGCCCTCATGCTCTGTTTGTCCTTCTCCAGCTTCACTTTCAGCCTGGTGAGGTTCTCCAGCTGCTCGCCCAGCTCTGCCATCGCGTCTGAGTGCTTCTTCCTCAGCCCCGACGCCGTGGCCTCCGATTGGAGCGCTGCCTCCTCCAGCTCCCTCCTCAGCTTCAGCAGGTCGGCCTCCCGCTTCCTGTTCTGCTCGATCTGAAGGGTTAGCCGCCGATGACATTGTAGGGGTCAAAGTTTTCCCAACCAACACAAAAATGGCCAAATCCCCTCTGATTGATCGACAGCTGTCAGTCACGCTCACCTGGGCGACGGTGGCTCCTCCCGCCTCTTCCAGCCTATCACTGAGGTCCTCCAGATCTCGTGATAGCTCTGCCCTCTGCTTCTCCACCTTGCAGAGAACAGACAACCACCTTTAACCTCTAACTTCAGTAAGTACTATCCCTCCTGTCTGCCTGCTGCAACATGTGAATACATAATTGCTGCAGTTATGTATGAGGTTTGAACTGAAGACTAAAGTAGCCTGTTATATCTGAAACAAAATTGCTGCAGATTTAATCTGTACCTTGGCTCTCATTGCTCTTTCAGCTTCCAGCTCCTCCTCCAGTTCCTCGATGCGGCCCTGAAAGGAATGAATAAAACCAGACCATTTATCATCCTCCTTTACTTCTTCAGCTCCTCCTCCCTTTCATCCATATACTCATCTCTTATCTCACATTTACCCACAATCCTTTTCTTCTCAGTCTACTGACCATATGCAACAGTCACCACGTCACATTTACCCCTGTTAAAAAACAATCATGTCAAGCTATTTGCAAACACTGCAATAAATGAATCAATCGCTCCTAAATAAACATGGTTTTATATGGGAAATGTGATCAGTCGTATGACAACAATTCCAATATATAGTGAATAAAAGAGTGCTCTAGTTCAATCCTCAGGAGGTCTGACATATGTAAAACTAAAGTTAATTTAACATGTAAGTTAGGACTTTACATAACAAGAGTAGACCCAAATGCTAGTGGCATTGTAAGCAAGCTAACATGCTGATGTTTGCAGGTAAACTTGTTGTCATATTAGCATTATTACCTGTGTATGCATGTGTGTGTACTTTTACATTTAATGTTGTGTGTTTTCGTGTCTGTTATTGTTTACTGACTTGTACAGTGTATAGAGACTCGCTGGGTGATGTGCACTTTAAATAGAGTTGAAGGTATGATGTTCACCATCTTAGTTTAGTATGCTAACATTGACTAATTAGCACTAAATGCTAAAAAAAAAAAGTAGAGCTGAGGCTGCAATGTAATTTGTTTTATGTCTTTTAAGTCACAAATTAAAAACTTGACATGATGACGGCACTACAGGTGAAATCAGTAGGACTCATCCTCTGGGGACCATGAATGTTTGTACAAAATTCCATGGCAGTCCACTAAATAGTTGTTGAAATATCACTGTCAGGAAAAGTGTTGGACCGACTGACCAACATTTCCAACAAATTTAGCTCAATGTTTTCAGGAACAACATCTATGAAGACTGCTCATATCTGTGATACGCCTTATCTGGTGCTCTTAATAGCTGGTTACCTTCTAGCTAGTTGACCTCACTGATAAACACATTAAACAACAGAAGGAGGAACGATTGAAATTAGCTTAGTGTAGTGATTGCTACACTGCACTGTGTTTCACTTAGATGAGAATCAAATCTTGCAGACTCCTGTGCCTCTGACCACAAACCTGGTGCTCTTTGAGCTTGCGACTGAGCATGGAGCTGAGAGCCTGTTCGTCCTCGAGCTTCGAGTTCATGTTGTTGATCTCAAAGTCTCTCCTGGATGAACACACAGCAAATACACACACACACACACACACACACACACAGCAGTGGATGATCAGGGTCCAGCAGGACTACAGATGTGTAACCACTGTGCTGTATGAGAGTTGCTTTTTTATGTTATATATACAGAGGAAGTCTGACGTCAAGATACTTTTAAAGCTTTAATGAACTTGTCAGCTTCACTGTGTGTGCTTGTGTGTTTGTGTGTGCGGGCCTTTGTCTCTCACTTCTTGATAACCTCCTCCAGGTCGAGCTTAGCGTTCTCCATCTCATTTAGGTTCTCTATGGTCAACTTCAGGTCTCCCTCTGCCTTCCTCCTCGCTTTCTCCACCTCCGCCCGGATCTTCTTCTCCTGCTCCCAGCTGTCTTCCAGCTACACATCACACAAACACAAGCATCCAAACATCATAAAGGCACTAACTCTGGGTATATAATCTATATGTGTCTTTCAGGTCTTTCTATGAAGGAGAATCATACCTCATTCACTTGGCTGTTTAGCTTGCTGTTGGTCTTGGTCAGATGGTTAACTTTGTCTTCCTCTGTTTGAAGATCCTCCAGAGTTCTCTGATGAAAGTATAAAATATATGTACATCGTGGTCACTATTAAACTCATAAGCATTAAAAATGTGTGTTCAAATATTAGTTGATGTGCATTCATGTTGTTATGTGTGCATGTCCATGTTTGTCTACCTGTTGCAGTTCCTCCAGAGCTCTCTTTTCTTTCTGCAGATTGGCAATGTTGTCATCTCGCTGGCTCAGGTCACCTGTCAGAGTTCGCACCTTGTAGTCCAGACCCTAACCACACCATTTTGCGGAATTCAGTGATCAACTCTAAATTAAAAAAAATTTAAATCTAATTTCCTGACTTTGTGTCTGATCCAAACAATATTTAGTGAAATCTCCTTAGCTGATGCACTTCATTTCCTCTCTCCTCAGCTTCGTCCTCCTCCCCTCTACCTGTTTCTCCTTCTCAGTCTTGGCCAGTGTGGACTCCAGAGATTCCAGGTCTCTCTTCAGCTCTGTCAGTTCCCCCTCCAGCTGCCTCCTCTGGCCATGGAGGGAGGCTGTGTTGCCTTCTTCTTCCTCCAGGCGCTCACGCAGATCCTATAACACAGGACTTTTTTTTTAGCTGTTTCCAAGACATATAACCCTCCCGAAGGTCTTATTATCAGATTTCACACATATCACAGATTCATAATGTGAACACCTGTTGATATGCTATAAACATTAAAGTAACTCTTTGTCAGCCATCATTTAATTATTCTAGATTGTTGGCAACATTACTTGTAATTACTGTTAGAGGACAATGTCATAAAGGCTCAGGAGGTATTCTACGGCTTAATATAAAAGAGGTGAATACATATATGATATGGTATGTATCCAACACATTACCTGCAACGACTCTTCCAGCTGGACCCTTTGGTGCATCAGCTGGGTACAGCGCTCCTCAGCATCACCTAGCGTGTCCTGCTCCTGTGGAAAGACAACGACATAACGTGTGTATACAGGCGTATCCCCAAAAAATTTGAATGTTGTGGAAAAGTTCATTTTCCCCATAATTTAATTCAAAAAGTACAGAATAAATATTTCAAGCCTTTTGACACAAAACACCTGCAAGGTTTCTTGAGCCTTGAATGTCTCAGTCTTGGAATTAAAAATTTTTGAGATGCACTTGTGTGTTAGCACGTTGTGTGTCTAGAACTATACAAGTGCAATGACAGGGGAATAGTGAAACCAAAAGACAACAAGAGGTAGTTGTTCTGCATATTAATAATGAGATTTTGTAGACACAGTCTGTGTCACTGGTGTATTAAAATCATAATGCGTACCTTACTGTTCTGAAAGTAGTTCCTTGAGCTCAAAGACAAGATAATTTTACAATATTAAACCTGTTTCACAAGTTGCAACTTTATTTCCTTTCCAGCTAAATACACTTATACAACATCAGAAAATATGAATCTTTGCATGTATATATTAAATACTGTAATGTCATTAATATAGATAATCATAACTGAGCTTTAATTACGATTCATGACATACATACAAGTGAGCACAAACGTAATATCCGGCTACATCTTTGTTTAAGAAGTGGATTAAAAGATCTTTCTTTGTTAGTATAGTAGTTGCAATAGATGGTTAGCAGAGTCTTTAAGGATTCTAAAAACACTGTCAAAGCAGAGGTAGGTAGGTAGGTTTTTCAAAAATTATTATAGTTAATTTTCTGGAAAGCTGATTCTTGGCGCTGTGACTGGAATGTAATTGTAATCTATGAGAGGCACAAACTGGGGCTAAGAGATTTCTGTAATCCTTTACACCAAAGAACATCAAACAAACAAGAGAAGAAGAAGCCAGACGAAGTATTTTGGCCTACATCTAGCTCTTTAACACCTGAATGTAAAATAAGTACAAACACATATCAGCTGCAGACGTGCACTTACTGCAGCCAGCGCCAGGGCGAGGTCATTTTTCTCCTGTGAAAGAGTGGCCATCTTCCCCTCCAGATCTTTGATCTTGCCCTCCAGCTCTTTAACTCTCTCCACTGCCAGCCTCAGCTCCTCTTCCTTAGCCTTGAAGGTCTCCTCCTGACGGGCGACCATCAGCAGAGGTTTCACCTGCAGAAGCCAAGGCAGGAAACATGATATGAAGGCGATAATGATGATGATAGCTGATCTAACATTAACTTATTTGACATGAGGTTAAAAAACATCAGCCTTTTACCTTGGTGTAGAGTTTCCACCAGCCCCAGAAGCGTAATTGAAGGAACTTCCTCACGTTGCGCTGGATGGCCATCAATGCAATTCTGCATCAGACACACACACACACACACATTAATGCAGAAACACTGTTAGTCCTCACAATAATGCACTGACAAGTCATGTCAACAAACCAAAATACGCTCCATCTCTCTGACCCAGAGAGACACACATCTCGTGCACACAGAAACAACAGGCATACACTGACCGTCTGTCCACCATCTTCTTAAACTCAACCCTCATTAGAGTTCCTCTGAGTTGAGCCTGCAACATGGTAATGATCTTTGCCAGCCGCTCATCACGCATGTCCTCCAGCTTTGCCAGGACACCTGCACGGAAAAATACCTGGAGAGGAAAACAGAGACAGGTGAAAGAAGGAAAAACAGGAGGGCTGAGTAAAAAAGGGAGAACACAGAAGAAAAAACTGGATTAAAGTCTTATTTGGTTTTTATATCCTCAGTTGTTAACACACACAGTTCATAGTAGATTACACACAACAAGCAACACAAGAGACAGTGCACAAAAAGTGATTCAACTTCTTCAATACACACCTGGATTTTTTTTTGTTTTTGGTTGTTCAACTTTCTAGTTTCCCAGTTACTGTTAAAGTAAGGTTTTTCCACCAGAGTAGATGTATTTACAAAATTCACTGATGAGGCAAAATATGTCCAGAAGATTGTTATATGTTACATGTAGCGATGTAATATATTACACATTGCAAAGTATTATGAAATATAATTTTCCATAATAACTATAATAATTTTTTGAATATGCTGCCTATTTTATAGCCATATTATTGTGATATAAGTGAATTCAGGAAACAACAGGAATATGTTATTTGGGCATATTCTGGCAATAATACATGGAGTCATAAATTCTAATATATTGAAGTTATTATCAACATATGTTGATATGTATTTGTTCAATAAGAGATATTATTTAAATGTGCTCTGCTTTAGATATGGCTGATTATAACAGCGGTGTACCTTGGTGTGGCCTATGCGGTACTCCATATTATCCAGGCCAATTGAACTTAGGATGAGCTCAGAGGCCTTCTTGTTGTCAACGAAGCCCTTAGGAATGACGGAGGGGTTGAGGATGTAGTACCTAGGAGACATTAGGAAAGGTGACATGTGACTACAGTTGAATAAACATGGAGGTGCCTGCTGGGATAATGAAGATAAACACAGAAAGAATAGGAGTAAGACCTTTGTTTGAATTCTGGGTACTGCAGTCTGTTGGGGAATCCTTTCCTGCAAATACGGATTCCCTCTAGCACACCGTTACATGCTAACTGGTGTAGGATCAGATGGTTATCTGTCACACCTTTACAGCATGAAAGAGGGAAAATGTAATTATCAGCATCAAGAATTTCCTGTGGATAGTGAATACACACTTGAGACTGAGAGAGTGTGTGCCTCAAATACAAACAGCTTCTTTAAGATTCTGACAATACGTCAACACTTCAGCACACACCATTAACGCACACTCTCCACCCACTCACCTGACTTCTTCAACTCATTGGGGACGATGCAACGGACAAAGTGGGGAGCAGTGCTTCGCAGGGTGCTCATGAGCTTGTTCAGTTGTTCCTGTTGTGCATAAACAGTTAAAGGACACCTGTGAGACTGTGAGCATGTTGTGAGAGTTGCATAGTTCTTTGTTGTCTGTATGTCTTCACTTGTATTTATTTGAAATCAGGACTGCTTGGATGCTTGTTCCCCTTTTCAGTTTTGCTTAAGACTTGTGATGCTCTACCTTAGGCTAAGTGATAAGGCTTGACTGAATGATTACTTTAAAGCAGTAGTGTGTCATTTGGGGGAATGTGCACATTTGCCCAGTGGGTCTGTGTGAATTACCCTGTAGAAGTTGGAGACGGTTTGAAAAGAAGACCCTTTCTTCTGTTTCTTGGTTCCTGCGGCGGCCTCCTCCTCTTTGAAGAGCAGAGCCAGCAGAGGCATGGAGGACTTCTGGAAGAGCCCCACTACCGTCTCATTCAGAGGGTCTTTGTTCTTCTCCAGCCAGCCAGCGATATTGTAGCCCACCTGTAAGAGACACAAATGGCTTAACTGCACCTATGTACACATTTAAGTTAAACATCCTGCTTTACATTCAGACATTTGAATGACTTTGCTGACAGAGGTACATTAAACTGTATTCCAAATTGCAGATATTCAGAAGAAGCCATGGCACTCTTTTTAAGCTGAAAGAGACAAAAGGTCAAGTTAAGGCTATTGTGACGGCCCCAGGGCCTCGGCCAGGTTGTTGTGTGCTTGTGTGTGTCTCTGTGTTTCGTTGCAGGGTGAACTTCCGGGTGGAGTAGAGCTGAGGCCATCAGCTAGATCAGAGGCAGCTGGCCACTGTCTCCAGACAGCTGGCCACTGTCTCCAGATCGCCCTCTCCTGATTGTTCTCGGGGGGCTTGACTGCTTGCTGTGCCTTGGTCCCCAGCACCACGACATTTTGCTTTATTGTATTTTTGTTTATTCAGTTAAT
>JAPMOB010239805.1:0-14138 GCA_029875015.1 Lepomis gibbosus | reverse complement strand
TTATAATTATATATTTTGAATTGTCACCTGAATTTTTAGACATTTCCACCCTAAATTGGTGCAGAAATGGCAGAAATTAGGGGTGAAATTTTCACCAGAATGCAGGAAATTAAGTGTTTAATGCTCAAAATCTTCTGGGGGAGGACCCCCATACCCCCCACTCATTAAGTGCCCCCTCCAAGAAAACAGTATTTTGCTTCATACACAGTTTCTGGGAGGAACATTCACTTATTAGTTAAATATAATTACTTTTCATTTGGCTTTTTTGTTACCTTTTACATGGTTTTAATAACAAAAAAAAATCGAAATATATTCAGGGCAAATAGTCAACATCTTTTTTGATGGGGGGCGGTAAGGGATCTGGATAGTGGATAGGGGGGCGCTGGCCCAAAAAAGGTTGAGAACCACTGGGCTACACGAAACTTCAGAAGTCACCGTCATGAGAATGCAACCTCCATGAATATTGTCCATGAATGATAAGCATTTGAGAAGCTGAAACCAACAAATGTTTGGAATTTTTGCTTGGTTAATCAATAATCATATAATAATCATTCACCTAGTCAAGTAATCACTAATCACTAGTTCTGATCACATTGAGGAACAGTGGGGTAGAGGATTACTCAGCAAGAGTGGTTTGAGAGATGTATTTTGATATTTTCACACTTTTACACTGTAAAAAAGGTGCTGTGTTTTCTTGTGTATGTGTGGTAGATGTCTGTATATCCCTTTGAGCGTGAATGTCAGTGTTCATGTGTTTATATATATTTTACATATTTGTATATCTTAATGTATGACTCCAGTTCTTTGTGGCTTTGTGTGCACTTTTTTTCTGTGTCACCACTGAGGCTCCAGCGATGTTAAGTGGTGCAACCAGCCAGGGGCCTGTTTGACATTTTCCACCTTGACAGGCCCTTAGGGTGGAGTAAGAGCCTAACACATCAATATCTGAATTACTCTAACCCCTTCTCCAGCCCTTCCTCCCTTCATCCCTCGCTCTTTCTCAAAGTCCTTTCGCTGCAGTGGGGCCCACACACAAACACACTCTCAAAGACAGACCCACCCAACACACACACACACACACACACACACACACACACACACACTTGGGCCGTTGACGGCCATGCTCTAGCTGTCAAGAGGAACTGAACAGATCAGCTACCCTCCACGGAGCATACTTGTGTGTGTCAGTGTGTGTGTGTGTGTAATCGATGTCTCATCTTTGTTCCATTTGCTCTAGACAGCACCATGTATGATAACCCTCATGTTATCAGAGAGAGAGTGGGAGAGAAATGGTTTCTTTGGGAATATCACATGACGTCCTATTTGTTGAGAGTTTTCATGTTGTGCTTCACACAGTCCTCCATCCACTAACAAAACAGCATAAACACGAAAATATGTCGTATCTGGCCTCCAAAACCAGCTGTCACTTTATCTGAGTAATTGGACTTCAAAAAAATGTGTCTTCTGACACGTGGCATAGGGCCCTGCCAAACATTCAGATCTTTCAACAGGTGTGAAACCTGGCCTAGAACCAAGCACTGCTCTTATACATCCAAAGGCAGAGTGCTAAACGCTACAGTCAGACCTGGACTCCTGAGCTATATTAAGGCATATTGCTCTATTTATACTTGTATATTGTATCTCTGCAATCTGTATTTTTTGTCAATGACATAATTGTCAGTAAACTCATATCTCCAGTCTCTATCCATTTCCTCATCTCTAATGGTTTTAAATTTGCTAAAGTTCTTTTTTTTTACGCCTAAGGGAGTGAGTTTTGTGTTGTCCTTTTACAGTAGGCTTTTAAAAGCCTATTTGCCATGTCTAAAGTACATGGAGGGACACTCTGCCATCTACAGTTTGGTGTATTTTTACATGAGTGCTTTAATTAAATTGAAAAACTTCTCAATTGTAATACATTCAGACTGCATGTGACAAAGTGACCAAAATGTTCAATACATTGTACTATTATTTGAGAGTTTTAAATGGGTGCTGTGATATTCTGGTAAATTAGTTGATACAGAAATGACCAACTGTGGTTACTAAAAGAACTTAGACAAAAGCATTATGTTGAATTGCATTACCTTAGCAACGTACCACTTTAATGTAACATACATCTTTGCTAGTCTGATACTAACTATGTAAGTCAATATCCTGGATTTATCACTGGCTGTTTGGATTGTTCAACAGAGTAAAAAGAAAAGGGGGAAAAAGCCAAACTGAGCAAAATGTATTAAATTCAAAAAACCAATAACGAAAATCCTTGTGATAGAAACAGTGGATGAAGAGAACTACAAAGCAGACTTTTTCATTTTCAGTGAGAAATGGAACTGGGTCACTCAAGGACAAGGAATCTCAATTTTTCTCTCTGTCTATCTCTTCTTCTTTACCACCCCTGCAGAAAGCAATCTGTCTGAGAAAGAAACAGAAAGCGAGAGATGCAGAGAAAGAGAGAACACGGAGGAAACTGAGAGCATGAAACAGGGGAAGAGAGTGAACAAATTACTGCTAGTGAAGAAGATGTTGTACTAACAGCTTGATATTATCCAACACACACATCATTCATCCGAATACAGCCTGAGGGCTGTCTTATTTTCCTCACGTTGCTACACTCACACTCTCATAATGAGACACACACACTCACTTGTAGACTCACTAAAGACACCTACAGCTGGCAAATAATGAGAACTTCAAAGCCATAGTTAGCTACCTAGTCATTACTGAGAGAAAGAAAGAAAATGGGAGAGAGGGATGGGATGAGAGAGAGGGTGACTGAGGTAGACAGGGGTTAGAGAGAGGGAGAACATTAAAGGTGGAGATAAACATTTGCAGAAAGAGAGACAGACACAGAGAGGGGGAGATGCTTGTGGTCAGAGTCCATGGCTCAGATTTTCTTTTTGTTGTTTTCCTTTCATTATTTTACCTCCTGCTATATCTCCTTCTCTCATCTCTTCACAGTGAGAAAACAAATAAAAACAATAGAGACACTCCAGGTTGGAGAGGAGGAAAGATACCGATCATTTCCAACAGTAGCTGTGCCACAGAAATAACTTAATGTAACAACACCCCAAAATATGTTTTTACTGCAGCTGGAATCCAAAACAATCGGGCTGTTGGACTTTATGGTGTCATGAGTGTATGCAGAAACAAATGGACAGACTGCATCGGTAAAAGGCTGAGGGACAAAGATAAAAAACACACATCACACATACTGAGGACACAACGTGCAGCTTGTATTACCCGAGCTCCTCTGTCTTTCTCTCTGAAAACACAAAACCTGCAACTTTGTAAACATGAGATATTAGTTGTATATATTTCTGCAGGAAGCCACATCTAGTTGCTCCCTCTAGTGGTTCAAAACTTCATTTGGAGAAGGTCTGTCATAGATGAAGAGCCACCTCCTTCCACACAGTTTTGGACATGACACAAGCACAATGTTCTTGACTTAAATGTGCGACAGGCCAAAATATTACCAAAGTGACTCTCCCTGATTTGTGTACTGTGCGTGTATGCAAAAGGCCTCTTCTGAAAGTATGAACATAAACTCTGCAGGTATGATATGAAGAAATGGGGAAAACAAGATACTTGGTAAAATGAAACATTTACTGTTTCATTTGTGGTCTTCATAGTATTGCAATATATAATTGTGTCAAGCATAGTCACTAACTGATCATACATACATATAGATATATATAACAGCTACAGTTTGCCAGTCATGGTAATAACTGGGTACAAGTCACATCTGACAAGGTTCTGCGATCACACTAACCACCTTTACTGATATGAATACTGTTGATAGCTCTGCATTCAAGTTGCTTGGGCTAACGTTAGCTGCATGGGCTGACAGGACAGACTCTTGGAGGTCTCAATTCCAAGATTTTAAGGTGAAAAGATTATATAATTTGCTTAAAAGTTCAACAAGGAGATTCTGTCTACTCTGAACACCATCCGTCACACTTGACAACTACCAGCATACTTGCTAGCTACATGTGTATGACTGACATGAGGAAATCTTTTTAATGTACAAAATGACTGGGCACTGAGTTGGTCTTTATGAAAAGAAAAAAGACACAGCTCACTGATTATTTTTTCAAACTTTAAACATTATACTGAGTGGTTTCTTCTTCCACAAAACTGCACAACAACTGGGATTTTCTTTTTTGGGGGAGGTTGTTTGACCTAATTGAATTATTAAAGTTTATACAGCTGAGCAAATTTACTGATTTACTGAGCTGAGTCATTATAGCAGGTGAAATCACCAACTAAGCTTATACCTTATAACTAACAAAGTTATACTAAAAAAATGTCGCTCTTGCAATTTAAAATTTTTATTTAAGAAGGTTTAATTGCTAATCCCTATATGGCACATGCTGTATCTGCCCTCTCTGACAGAGCTGTGATACAAAAGACAATGGGCTATTGATTCCAAATCATTGCCAGTTATCTTAAATCTACCAACACAGATGAGCAAATACCCCAGGAGCTGGACATCCTGGACACAGATGGCGTAAAGAGCCTGTAAATATATGATGGAACAAATTACACTGCAGAAAACGGACTCTTGTGTTTGCTCATACAGTAAGTGTGTGTGTGTGTGTGTGTGTGTGTATGTGTGTGTGTCTGTGTGTCCATGTGTTGGCTCTCCATCAGCTTGGTAATAAAGTGTTAGGACGAAGACAGGAAGCAACACACGTGCGCGCGCACACACACACACACACACCCGCACACACACTAACCAACCCATTCTCCCACAGACACACACACACACACACACACACAGTGAGCAACAATGTTATGACAATAACTCTGAATTTTACAGCCCACTGTTGCTGCACATCTGGATAACATCAGGATACACAGGCAGAGATAAAGACACACAGACACACAAGCAGAGTAAGTGAGAAGTACAGAGATGATGTTGAAGAACAGAGATGGCCAAAAGAGCACACACCAAGAAAAAGGCAAAAATCTTGTTTTCCTCCTTCTCTTTTTACCCCTCTATCTATCTCCCTCTCGTCATCCCTCTCTCTCCTTCCTTCTGTTCTCTCTGTCTCTTCTCTAATCCTATACGACAGAGACACAGAACACAAATCTCCTTGGCAGTGGAAGAACAGTGTGTTTCTACAGAGTGAGAGAAAGAGAGAGAGCGTGTGGGTGAGAGAGAATGTGTGAGAGAGAGGGGGAGAGAGACAGAGATTGACTGTTGAACACCAGTTGAAGTGATTTATGAGGTTGGAATCTGTGCTGGAACATATGTAGACAGTCCTCGTCCTTTCGTTCGTTCTTTCTAACACACACACACACACACACACACACACACACACACACACACACACACACACAAATCAGACTCTTTAAGCAAACTGAATGTGTCTAGCTGCAGGTTGTTAGTTGGTGTACAGTAGACAGATACACATTGTGCAGTCACACACTACATCCTCTGTAAGCTACAGCCATTACACATGCACTGTACTGCACACAAACCACACACACGCACGCATACACACACACACACACACACACACACACACACACACACACACACAGTATACTGGCAGGCTAAGGCAGTTACAGTCAGCTCCTCTGGGGAGCCACATTTCTAAATCATTTGAGTTACGATCCAAAAAACTTTAATAGATGAGCCTAAACCTAAAATTACCCTAATGAGAGAAATCATCCAAGACAAAGGAACACCACTGCTTTTTTGTAAGTATCCCACCAAAAATACAACTGACCTAATTTTTGGGGGGTTTACTGTTTCTTTAGTTTGATCGTCACTGCGTTTTTGTTTAAGAGATTTTGTTACACTGAAGCATTTGGCATCCTAATGTTTTTAAAATGATAAATGAAAAAACTGGCATCTGTTTGACATGGAGTGTGTGTTGTAGCTTAATAGGACACCTAAATGAATACAGCTGTCCATCCCCACTGTGATACATCCAACCATATTTATGTTGTGTTATGTTTAATAAGAATAAACTACATATTTTTATTACCAAAATATAATACTCCATTGTGATTACTTGCAGACAGTATATAATGCATGACATACTTATGTTATGCATCACTCATGTCTCAACACCTATGCTAACAAAATAGCAATGTACTGTATGTTTTAGAATATCTCTACAACATGCATATTGTTATACATTGTTGTAAATACTTTTTTATATACAAACTATTTCAACTACAGCCGCACTCATAAGAAAGGTGCACATAAAAGTTCACCCAACCTGAAGTTAATGGACACAAAATATTTATGAACTGGCAAGAGTGGATGGTGACCTTTGGAGGTAGCACTGTAAAGCACGAGAACATCCCTGAATATCAAATTAGAAGGCCAAACAAGTGTCTTTCAGTCCAGACTTGACAGCTGTTTAAAATAAATCCGACCATATGTGAGAAAACCCTGCAGGAAGTATTAATATGTGTTATGATCAAACATGATGACCACAACAGCCAAAACAAGTTGAAAGGACAATTAATTGATTAGTCAGTCGGCAGAAAATTAACGAGTGAATTGAGACATCATGAGCATTTTTTAAAGTTTTGTAGACAATAATAATGAATAACAAAAAAATAATCAATCAATCAATCAATAACAAAAATAATTGTTAGCTGCACCCCTAATGTCCATGATATGCAATGTAGTCATTTTTATGCAGCTGATCTCTTTAGAACTAAACAAAAAAGAGCTCACTCATTACATATGTAACAGAAAACAGAAAAATCAATATTGTAAAAAACAATTTAAACAGCTGTAATTAATCCTGGTATCCATCCCATGGAAGTGAAAAAATAGAGAATGAAACTACACCGACAAAAAGAAAGGATGAAAGGGAGAAACAGCTCAACAAACAGAAGCAATAATTTCTGTATTGAGCTGATATGTAAGAATTTGTAGAATTCTGTAATCTAACTCTTTTGCTTCCCTTTCTCTCCCTCCCTAGCAGTCTCTCTCCCTCATTCCCATAGTAATCATTCAAACCTGATTGCTCTGATCCCTCTATTCTATTTGTCATTAAATAGAAGTTGCACACACAGGCACACGCACACGCACACACACACACGCACACATTACCACGCATGGACACACATACATAGCAAGAGACAGAAACAAATGCCATTTAATCAAATCGTATAAATAAATAAAAGGTTTTTTATTTCCCACAAGTCCATCTGGTCACCTGCTTCTCATCACACACACACAGCCTTCATCTGCTGGTCAATAAAACTCACCCACACACACACACCCATACGCACGCTCTAACTCAAAGGCACGGATGACCACACACATTGGCTGGTGAATCTAAATGTAGATGAGTTCAGTCTGCTAGAACGACTGGCGGCAAAAAGAAACCTTTATCAAGCAAATCTATTTGTTTTCTGTTATTTCACTCACTGTGGTTGACCATCCTATCAATCGGTTGAACAAAATGTTATCGACATGTGTGTTTTGTTGCTTTAATTTCACAGCACTCTGCAATTTAGTTAAAAAGTTCTGATCCAGTGC
Organism: Lepomis gibbosus; assembly: GCA_029875015.1. Taxonomy (NCBI): domain Eukaryota; kingdom Metazoa; phylum Chordata; class Actinopteri; order Centrarchiformes; family Centrarchidae; genus Lepomis; species Lepomis gibbosus. The sequence continues at coordinate 6,628 of JAPMOB010239805.1, read as the reverse complement.
TTCAGTACCACACTAGTGCCAAATTGCAGAGAATAAAATAGGGGCACCACATAAACACAAGCCAGACAGAAAGTACGTCATACATTTATTTGCTGAATCTTCTTTGATGGATTATACCTTTCAAGCAAGTTGTCGTCTCTGTTATTTCTTTCTTTTTAAATGCTGTTAGGAACAGAATGGGATAATTTGAGGTCTGATGCAACACAAAGCAGAGAGAGTAAAATATGTGTACGTGTCGAAGTCACCTGTATTTAAATTTTTTCTATTAGACATGTTGGTGGTTAACTGAAAGCAGACATTGTGTCGGTGCACTGTTAAAATTTAGGTGACATGAATTGGTTTAACCCATTTTAACTGGATAGAGTCAGAGAAACTTAAAGGGAGAGTAATTCTGCCGAACGATTGTTGATGTTGAAGTTAACTGCCAAACAAATACGGCCCTGGCTTCAGTGCTCCCTCAGAAGCTCCGCCCCCCAAATTTCAAATCGCTGAGGTATCTCCAGAATTGAAAAGCCATCACCCTTGCCTGGTCATATAACTTTCTTCTCTTTTTAAACTCTTCAGACCTTTCCCTCTTTGGCTGTTTCTCGGCCAGCCCTCCTTCTTTACAGTGCCCGGAGTCCACCATGTTCAAATATACCGGTATATAGAACTCTCTCTCCCACTGCTCCGCTCCCACCATTACTCCTGTGCATGAACACCACCTATTACTGATTGACTAGAACACTGTCTTTTTTCCCATTTACAGAGCCTGGGCAGCATAGGAACACCAATTTTTTTTCAGAGCAAACACAAAACAGAGAGTAAGCAAATTGTGAGGAATTGAGGAATTTAACAAAAAAAGTGTATTGATCACATTCACTTACTATGCCTTTTACTCAGTAACTAAATAAAGTCCCCTTTGTTTGCATATGAAATGTTTCCACCACAAAAGAACTGGTCTGTGAACTGCAATATTCAGAATGGAGTTAACAACAACAGAGTCATCCTGTTGTTTTTTTATGTTTACTATTGCGTGACTCTTATCTTTAGATATAAGAAAAGGCGACTATAATTCCAGAGCGCTGGTCTCCAAAGTACATGATTTGCTGAATACAACATACAGGCCATGGAGAGATTTTGAATGAGTTGATCATAAAAAGACCTGATTTATACTTAATCTGTAGAATTACTTTTGGCTGAAAATAATGGAACTGAACGCTGAAAGACGCGTATTTATGATTAAAAAGGTACTGTGTTTGTACAACACTGTGGATTTTTGGGATAATCCATAGCCTGAAAATGGTTTGATTAATACTGAAGGGAGAAATGGGAAATTTTTGTCAATCACTGTCTTCCAAACACACACACACACACACACTCCTCCCTCCTACCCTCCACCCTCTCCGCCGTCTCTCTCTCTCTCTGAATGAATCGTTCCTTGTCTCTGAACTGATGGAGCGATAAAGTTGGTTTAAACAGCCGTAGACACACCGGCACACACTGCCGAGGCAGGAACATGTGTTTTACATCAAGAGCTCCCAGCCATACAAGAGCTAATGTTACCGTCTCTATGCATGTGTGTGTGCGTGTGTGTCAGAACAGGAGTGCAACATGTCTTTGCAATCTCCTATCAGCTTTTAATCTCCATTCAGCAGAGAAGGGAACACAGAGAGAGAGAGAGAGAGAGAGAAGGCACTCAGTGAGAGAAAGTGATAACCACTCAGTGAAAGAAGAGGTGGGGGGCACACATAAAATTATCCCCTATCTCTCCATCCACCCATTTTTCATTTTGTTTTGCAAGGCTCCTTTGCTTTTTCCTTGCCTCAGGGAGAGAAGAGAGAGTAAGAAGGAGTTGTCTGCTTTGGTTTACATGTGTGTGCGTGGGTGTGTATGTGTGATTTAATTTTTATTGTCTGAATACTGTGGGAGATGATTTTCATTTTGGCTTCTTAGGTTACTTAGGAGGGCTGTGTTGCAGTCAGCAGTGTCAAGTTTCATTCCTCACTTAGTGCTTGCTAGGGACTCAACAGCTATTATTTAGTTTGGAATGGTTGATTTGCTCAGTTTGTTTAGACCCTTCACAGGATTGTTGCTGTCCAATTTGCAATGCTGCAGCCTCCGTGATGTTCGTGTTTGTTTTATGGTTGTCTCAAAGAGTTGTCTGTCCAAGAAAAATAACACGTGGATGCTAGAATAACATGCAGACACGGAAGTCCTGTGTGTCAGCTCATGCACTTATACTAGTTTAGCTTAAAAAAAAAATCATCTAATGGTGGAAATCACAAATTCTGATCATCACCAAAACCTTTCATCTAATCCATGGCCAATCAAATGACTTTGACATTTTTTAGATACCTAACTAAAAATACACAAACACTGAGGTGGAGAAAGTGGAACCTAAACCTTTCTTATTACAACAATAAAGAGTTTAAAAGAGACTAAGAACTGCCTAATAGCAGTGAATCAAAGTGTTTTCCTCTTGCATTTGGCCTCAAAACTAGATCACTACTTATTGCACAGACCAGACAATGTGATTTGAACTTGATTTTGAAGCAGCAAGTAAAACAGGTGTAAAATGCTGCCAGGGCTTACAGTAATAATCTCCAAAATAGGGAATTTGGGGAACTCGGCAACAGAGAAGCAGAGTCTTCTCACTCAAGTCTCACGTTTTGGGGCAGTTAATATATTTTAGTAGATGAATAAAGAATGCGTTCAAATTGTATCATCTGTCCTTACAACTGTATTAAAAAGATGGTTTGGAAATGTTGAATTACATTATTTTGTGAAGCTACTGCAACTTAGTCATTTGGCAAAGGTATAATGCATAAGAAGAATCCAGATGATGTGCTATAAAACTGACATGACCCCGTCTCTTAAATACTTCTATGTGACTCAGTGTAGACCCAGTGTGCTCTAATGAAAAGGTAAAAAAACACAAATACTTTTTGATGTAGAGTATGTATGGAGTGACCATCACAAACAGGAGAAAATAGTGCTCCATTTAGTTGTTGCAATTGTCAAAAGTCAACTAATGTCTACTATATATTTGAGAACATTCAACCTGACAAGAATGCCCAGCACAAATTCCTAAATCTGTCAGTCAGTCACAAGTTCTAGTATCCTGTCCTAGAAATGCACACACTATATGATGCAATGACACTTACTCAGAGTGGTACCCTGGTCTTTTAGTAAGTACACTGGCTACAGAAACACTGTACACAATATAGACAAACCACACACGCAACAGGCAGGGAGAGGTGTAGAGGTAGCAATCTCTAGCTCAAGCATATCTTGGTATGGCAGGCTAACATGGTAAAAAAAAAACAGCAAACAGCACCCATGCTAATGATACAACACAACTCAATGTGTGACTTTGGGTAGACTGTAAAAGAGACATAATCATTTTCGTCATCTTATTCTTTCAGATGTTGTATTTGCAAAGGCACACGTTACTGGTACCTAGTAGCTACTAGGAGTGTAAACTATATTTACACATAAGACTAAAGACAGCAGATAAAGAAATGGGTTCAAATGTCATGTAGTGTGAGGTCAGGAAAACTCCTCCACAAGGTTTCAACATTATGCATCAACAATAGTCTGATTCGGAGGCTCTGGAGACTGATGTGAGTTACTGCTTACTGTTGCTTACTGCAGAAACACTGATTTTGAACACTGGCCAAATCTGTGTGTATGTATCTCTGTGTGTGTGTGTGTGTGTGTGTGCACTTTCAGACCTTATTAGGTTGTACTTGTGGTGATGCTTAACCCCACTCAGAGCTTGGCAGCTGCTCCCCTTTCTCTCTCTGTCTGCTTTTATTTCTCTCTACTCTGTCTCCCTGCGTCTATTCTCTCATCTTCCTGTCTTTGTCGTTTCCGCCTGCACTTTCTGTCTCTCTGACTCTTACTCTCAAGTCTTTGGCGCTCTCTTTTCTCTCTCTGTCCCTCTCTCGGTCTCGTTCTCTCTGTTCCTCTACCTCTCACTTTCCCGGTGGTCTTGAGGTAATGTAACACTTGTTTCCTGGTTGATCTGCAAATAGGGGGCTTTAAATAATGGTGATCTTTCACATGTGTTCATCTGTTTGCAAGGTGTATGCGTGTTTGCAAGCTTCATACTTATTCAAATATGTTTGGTTGTATGTAATCTTTAACTGTGTATGGCATAAAACACATTAACTCATTAAGTCAAACTGTTCATTGAGTAGCATTAGTCATATTTGCTGTTAATTCCAAAGTGCAACTTAGAACCACAATGTTACTTCAATTAGTGATTAAAGGTAACGTGTGGAGTTTTTGACCACTAGTAGTGCTATGGAGTGGTGTTTTTATGTGAGCTTCACCCTTTTTGCAATTGTTTTGCACATTTGACACGGATCGACAGTTTGTGGCGATAATGTGCTAACAAACGCAGTGATATGTCAACAAAACTGTTTAGAAGAACTGCTGGCAAGCAGGAATGGATGTAAGCAATGCAATATTTAAAATATTTAAAAATATGAAAGGCGGATTTTTTTAATCAGGAAAGAAAAGACTTTTGTCGTGGTTTGGTCAAGGAAAAAACACAAACAACACAAACTGTAAATGTAAATTGTATTTGTATGCATAAACATTTCCAAACGGCACCTATAGATTACTTTTAGGATATGAATAATTCAATTATTACGACTTTTAGTCTTTATGTTTAGGTTTGGAGATCATTTGCATCAGTTATGAAAACACTGTACTCATCAAAGTTATTGCTGAGATTTGAGGACACTGTAACATTGCAAATAAAATACTGGGAAAGATATAATACAGGTTGTGAGCCATATTAACTTAACTCCTTTACTTAAAGGTTAAACTGAAAGTTTAGCTGAAATGTTGTCATTAACTACAGCATCATCAAGATAGGTCAAAGAGGAATCTGATGGATGTTTAAAACAGACAGTTTGAGTAACAAATATAGGTACAGGTCTGGGTAACTTTTGTTTTCAAGTTTGCAGGATTGTCTGACTTCTCATGTTTCTTCCCTTGTTAGACTTGTTTTCAGCGATTTTGCAACATTCTAACATTTATTGATATATGATTATCATATCTCAATACACTATATTGACAAAACCTATGAAAATAAGATCCAAGTAATAATCAACCAAAACTACCCTTTAAGAGCAAGTAGACTATAAAGAGAGATTCAGCTATCCCACTACCATTTTCAGTCAGTATCCTATTTGCTGTCCGCATAGTCTCTTGGTAGCATCAGACATTTTTTGGTGTTGAAATGACTAGTAGGTACAAAAAGTTTCGGAATCCGCGCAGTAGATGGCTTCAGTCGGCAGCCTCTATCTGACTGCAGTCCAACAAAATATTCCTTAGGAACGAGATAAATGGAGAGTTGGAGAGAGGTTTGTTGTGTATGTAAATTAACTGCTAGCAAGACTTTCTTTTCTAACGTTACTCCAACACAACAATCTTCACACTCTAACTCAAATTTCTACCAGTGTCTTCCTGCAACAACTCGCCTCTAACGAGATTTCAAAAGTGAGAATTGTCCTTGAGCAAAACTTCTGTTTCAGGTTAAATGCAAGGGTTGTCACCGGGTGTTACTTGTGGGGATCATTTCCATGATGTTGTCTGACACCTGGTATAACAGCCTGAGCCTGTCAGTGGCAAAAAGAAGCACTTTTTGTGGATGTAAATTTGACGGGTGCAATTGCCCCAAAGGGAAACATTCAGCGGTTCACGGATGCCTGCTGAAGTCATCTACTGCTAGTTAGGGGTGGTTGAAAAAATTTGATTCTCAGAACCATTGTTACACGGAACACTGATTCAATTCACAACTGTCGAAAATAGATGCAGTTGTTAATTGGTAATGTCATGTTGACAGAACGCAAAAGGTATACTGATACTGGAAATAAATTCATTATGGATCATTACAAATACTTTCCTTTAAAAGTATCAAGTAGTCACACAGTGAGAAAAAAGAAATCCTGTACAGAAAATACTTCGAAAATCTTTTTATTAACGCATCGCATCCCTTTGAATCATAATCATAATCGAATCAAATCATGAGGTGCATAAACATTCCCACCCCTACTGTTAGCCATTTGGACCCCAAAACATATGAAAATAGGGCCCAGTTTTAAAAATACTGAAATGGTCCTCTAAAGCTGCAACTAGCATGTCTGTGGCTTTGAGAGAGAGAGAGAGTTGTGTTAATCAGTGAGCTGTGTTAGATCAAAGGAATCACATGGATCCACTTTCTGAGAGAATTTTTTTTTTGTTTGGTTATCTCAGTGACCTGAACCCAAATTGCAAGAACAAATGTAAAACTGAAAGTGGATCCTATCAGACTTGGCTTAAATTATAAGAATATCCTGTTACAGTTAAAAAAAATCTCCTTTTGTAAGTTATATGCAGTTGTTAGACGTTTATGCAGCACATACAACTTGAGATAAAATACTCAAGGACACGTGAGCACAGCAGTAGTTCAGAGTAACACATAGACCCACAGGGGCATGCGTGCACACACCCATTGTTTGGCTGCACCTGGTCTATTAAGGAACAGGATAGATGGGACTAGGGGACCTGACTGTGTGAATGCTTGTGTCAGAGTGTGTGTGTGTGTGTGTGTGTGTGTGTGTGTGTGTGTGTGTGTGTGTGTGTGTGTGTG
>JAPMOB010239804.1:0-19865 GCA_029875015.1 Lepomis gibbosus | reverse complement strand
GTATGTATGGACTTATCTAACTCTGGGGGATAAGGTGAATAGGCTAAAGTCCCAAAAAGTCGGAGTGTTCCTTTAACTTTCACTTTAGACACACTACAAGCACAGTAAAGTGCAACTCATTCAGTAGCCAGAGATCATATGACATGACATCAGTAAATTACACATACCCAGAGGTGGAACAAGTACTAAAATATTGTACTTTTGTACTATTAAATTTGTACTATTTTAGTAAAAGTACTGTTACATTGATGAATTTTTTTACTTAAGTACAAATTTACTGTTACTGTTTAATTTAATTTACTGTTACAAAGTTACTGTTAAAATCTACTCAAGTAAAAGTAAAAAGTAGATCACTTACAATTAAAAAGTAAAATTTACTTAGTTACTCTTTTAACCTCCTACAATAACTCATTTATAGATTTCTGATTTAGTATCTTATTTTTAGGCCTTCTTATTGTACTTATTTAATTAAATTGCAGTCTTTTGCAATTTGAAGAGGGCACATATCCAGTTATTACTTCATTTGACAGATCATTTGCTAAAGCAATGGCGCAAAACAATGTTAGAGAACTTTTTAGGCTATTATGAGAAGTTCAGTGAATGTTTTTGCTTCGTTATGAAACTGTGGCGTAACAATTTAGACTATGGCAGGCCGTACTGGACTGTATAACAACTCATATGCCTATTTAGGCTACATTCAAATAGGTGGTAATTTTAATGTGACTTCATAGGCGTTAGCATAATAATTTTTTTATTAACATAGGCCTAAGCATAATTAACTAGTTAACCAGCAGGTTGCTAGCGCCGATGTCTTTTTGGCTAATTTGAGCAAAGCCTCTTACTAAACTAAGAACACTTCTTTAACCAACTAACTTTCGTACAAGCAGGGTGCAACTACAGGGGAGCTTGGCTCTTCTTAGTAACCTAAGACATACTATTTTTTTCGCGCTGCAGACGGTCTGTGATCGTTCCCTCTGGCTGGATGAAGCCCGATGCTCCTGTTTTACGCATGATCCATGTGCTACTCAGGGCCGGCCGTGACAGTGTTGGAGCCCTTGGCGAGATTTGAAATTTTAAGCATTGCACCAATTGATGGTTCATCTCAATCTATATAAAGCGAAACACAATATTCAGGCGGTATGTGACAATCCAAAATATTAAAATTTAATAGAATTCAGGCATTCTGTATGCTACTGCTTTTAAATATGTTTTCTCCTGTAGATTCAGTACACATGCTTAGCCTTCCCTTCTCTCTTGAGTCTCCGTTTGGAAATAACCTCTTTTAATAGGCCAAGTGGCACTACGTGGATAAATTAATTCATTTGAATTCAGTTATAAACTCCTGGACTTAAATAGCTCTTGTGTTGCAGGTTGTGCTCATGTTCAAAACTTTATGCACATTCAGAATATCTCCCATAGTGTTCTCTGACATGTCCAGAAAAAAATTGCCATAATACTTATTACATTCATGCAGAGTCGAGACCCTCTTGCGGTACAGTATGTAGCCCTGGTAGATGGCCCTTTTAGATATGAAGCGATTTACACTTCGCTGGCCGCGCCACGGGTCAGCCCTGGTGCTTCTGCAGCTGGGGACTCTACGCAGCAAGCTAAGTCAGTCCCGTCTTTGAGCCACCTGCAGCACAGCTGTGATTTAAAATGTAGCAAAGTCTAATACTTCAAATAAAACATACTTAAGTAAAAGAAAAATTACAGATTATAAAAAGTACAAGTACACAAAAAACTACTCAATCACTGTAACGTGAGAAAATGTAATTTGTTACTTTCCACCTCTGCACATACCACAACACAAAATAATAGTTTAGCTTTCATTTTAGTTTGTGTTCACCTTTCTGTTTGTTTACTGTGAATGCCAGTGACAGTGTTCTCAACACCAGTTTAAAGTGTGCATACACGGTAGAATTCAGAGGTGGTACACACACACTATACACTCTTAAGTAAATGTGACTAGTGTAATTATTCCAAATGATAAGAAACAGTATCTTGAATGGGAGTGGCTAATAGATGAAACAGCTAACAAGGAAAATCACAAGTACCACTTAGTGGCTACATGACCGGAGTATAACTTTTTGTACTTGCAGATTTTGTTACATTTTTTTCTGTGGTAGACAAGTTATCAGATGTACTTTGCATATATACTTGTATGTATATGTGACTTCAATGTGTATTTGTTTTCCCTCCAATACAGCCACACTCAGACTGGTTTGCAAGGCCATAGACATGAAGTCAAGTATAATACATTATAAAATATTTAAAAATTCACATGGGACAATTTTTCATTTTTACAATATTATATGAATTGTATTACATTGCTAAGTTTGTCTCTATTTTTTTTTTTTTTACTTTCTATTATTTTAATGTATGTAATTGCAGAAATTAGTGATTAATTATGTACAATCATAATCATAACAATATAAAGAGAAAACCATGCACTGATATGATGACGAGTCCAGATTTTGTGGCCAACATTTAGCAATTTTCAGTTTTTATTTACATATTTACAAGTACGCAGTCAGGATATTTGCTAACCTAATGTACATACCACTGTGGTCATTGGCTTCAAATTGTTATTCTAGCATTTCGTAATGTTTTATTTTTTTTTATGCAAGCAAAATGCATGCATAAACCAGGTGCAACAGTACATTGCACCTCGTGCACTGATGCATCAGCACTAATTGAGTAGTGATGTATCAGTAACAAGGGCATTTTATTTTACACTTTCACTAAAGTAGGAACTTGAAAGCAGAAACATGTAACAGTATTTTTACCTTGTGGTATTGCTTCTTTTACATACGTAAATAATTTGAATACTTCTTCTACCATTGCTTGAAATTTAAGAGGAAACCAAATCTAAAAATAATTGTGGTAATTCGGCGTCAAAATAAAAACAAATGCAACATTAGTCTTCATTTAGACTTTATTCAAAATATTGATAAAGTTGATACTCTGATCAATCAGGTGTGAAATAACCAATACTGTAATGATAACAAAAAACTGAAACAGATGTACTCAAAGCTAAATCTGACACATTCAGATTTAAAGGAAGTGTTGCATTTAACAGGAAGTCTTGTTATTTGATCAGAAGGTGACGGGCCTTTCAGCAAACGGCGCTGCAATGCGCCTCTGAGGTTGTTTGTGAAGTTTTCGTACGGAGTAGTTTTCTTTTGCAAGAACTTCTCACTAGCAGCTAGTTCATTTAGTAGTTTTGGTCCTGAAACAGAGAGGCCTTAGTGCTCATTGAGTTGAATTTGGTCCCACAGCCACTATTAGCCAGAAGCCTGAATGCACCATATTGACTAGTATCACCAATATTCTTGCTGCAGTTTGCCAAATGTAGTGGAATGTTTATTTGGGCATGTCGAGTCATCTTTAACCTTTCTGTTAACCACCAGCCAATAAAGTGTTGACTGGATGAGAAACCGCAGACTTCAGCTTCAAACTGAAATACCATATTTTCAGGGGAATGTACAGTACCAGTGCATTATGGTATTTACAGATACCCCTTAATTCATAACAAACGGGCTTGCACCTTTAACAGCTTGAAGATTAGTAAGGCCTTTACAGTGCTGGCTTGACACTCAGTGGTCATAAAATACAGAACATGGGATGCTTCACATTCTAAATCATCGTAAGATGCCACAGTGAAATACACATCAGGAATCACAATTATATTTACACCATTTGGGAATTCATCTCACTGTAATCGAGCCCTTGTTTCGTCCTTTAACAGTGGCACAAGTTTTCTACCGAACTTTTCGGTACGACAGCAATAAAAAGTTGGGGGAATATAATCATCAGTCAATGATTAAGAATGGATGCTACATTAATTTGTTCCATTTTCAGGGAGAGGGCCCGGGAGTGACCGTGAAACTGGGTACACTATATATCCCGCAGAGTCAGACCTCCATAAGTTCACAGAGGAGAAAATTGTGTCAAATCAGGATAATGAACCCTATGCTAATCCTGAGGAAGCCATTCAGCTGGCTGTGAGTTTACAGCATAATAATGAAAGGCAAACTGTGTCTTGACTCTTTACCAAAATGATATCCTTAAATGTCTCCTTCCTGAGCTTGATGTTGCTAAAATGATGATAAACATTGTGTACAAAAGTAAGGACATGAATTAGACATAATGAGAAACTTCATTACTTGAAGGTGCAGTACTTGTCTGGTTTACAGTACAAGCATCACAATTGTGTGCATTCAATGTTCTGAACAGTGTCTTACAATAAAAATCCTCGTGTGTGGCCACTCCCAGGCTGAGTAGTAATCATTCCATGACTTAAACCTGAATTTATACTGATACAAATGTCATCAGTATAATTTCATTAATTTGGGGCAGGTTTTCCTACCTCAACATTTGTGGCTGAAGTTTGCTGAGTACAGGAAATATTAACCAAAAAAAACCTTCTATAAATACTTTTAGAAAAATCCATATAAGCCACACATGACCTCAGCGGCCATTTAAAAATCACTCCAACTTTTAAATGAAAAGGTTCCATATTGGCTTTGTAGGACTTCCAGTGTTTTTCTACCTGCATCTCTAAAATCTTCAGGGTGTTCTGGGAGGAAACACACGTGCACTGCTGCTATATTGCAGCATGTAACCTGTGCCTAGAACACAAACTGTACTGCAGCTTCGCTGACTTTCAAAACAGTCATACAACAGCATATATGCAGTACAAAACAACTGCCAGCTGATAAGGGATGAAAAGAAATATTTACAAACAAGGCATAATTATTTTTTTTTGTTCAACATTTTAAAAAGGTACATGCATGCATGATTCTCACGTAAAAATTATCTAAAAGCGTGATCGCACAACTTTGAAAGTGACATGGAATGTATGTCCTGCTCGTTGCTAAGGTAAGGTCAAGTCTCTTCATATTAAATTACCTATAAAAATATATATATAAATAAAAAGGTGAAGGTATTGTGTTGCGAAAGCTGCAGCAGCGGTCAACGTTTAGCTGCACCGACAGAACGAGGAAGGAAGAGCGTAACGGGGGGGTCGGGGGTAGTAGAGCAAACACAGGGTGGCAGTCGAGCACCGAGGGATCAGAGGAAGAGCCGCTGGTTCCAGCTCTGGATTGTTCTGCTCAGGTTTCAGAACTCTGTGTGTGTGTGTGTTCTAGGATGAGACAAGGCAGTGTGTAAGTCTGTTCTCCAACTGAGATGATGGGTGCACATTCTAGAACTCCTGTGACACAGATGTCTTCTAGAAGTCTCAGACTTGGTTACGCGCTAGAACACTGACGTTGCTATGTTCTAGAACTAAGACAAAGCTGGGTTCTATGTTATAGAACTTTTTTTTAAACATGGAGAGAGAGAAAAGGCCTGGTTTTAAACCCTCCAGGAGTTTTATGCCAAACATTCTGTCTGTATGTTCAAGGACACTCTGGATTGTATAGGGTGAACTATGACCACAGCAGATCACTTTTTTAAGGATCCTAAGAGAGGAACTCTTTCTCCAGCTCGAAGACAGAGGGCCGTCCCGGGGAACTCTGAATGCGGCAGAGCGGCACAGTGCAGTCTCGTTTCTGGCCCTCTGTGTCCATGTCCAGCAGCGAGCAGCCCATCCCCACCTCTGAGGACAGCACCACATTTAGGTTCTGTGCCGCCTTCTCTCCAGAGTAGTGGCCCAGGGAGTAGCTCTTGTTGCGTCCTCGCAGCAGGGCCCAGGCGTGGGGTTTGGCCCGGAACGACACCGGCCGTGGTCTGGAGAAGGCCTCCCCAGCAGAGGGCTTCTCTGACGCTCCATTCTTGGCTTTCTCCGGCTTCTTCTGTGTGGCTGGAGGAGGCAGAGCGGGAGGGCCATTGGCTGGAAACAAAAGGGGGAGACAGACATTTGGAGTGTAAATATATTTTTTAGACCGTATGTTCATGCTTACTTCCTTTCCCGCTGTTTTGTGATACTCACTGTTGTGGTTGGTCGTGTATTTCTTTCTGCGTAGGCGTGTTCCTGTGTTGTGGTTGTTCTGCTCTGGCGGCTGGCTTTGGGTTTGCACTGGCGTCTGTGTATTACCTGCAGTCCTGTTACTCTGGCCTTCTTTAGATGCTGCTGGAGCGGGTCTGGGTGGCTCCGTGTGATGATTGACAGCTATGAGCTCAGCCTTCCCAGGGCTAGACTCCGACACCTCCGCCTCAGATTGCAAGAGACACTTTGTGGAGTTGCATTCCATAATGGCTGACATGGAGATGAGATTGACAGCTTGAGGGGAGGTGTGGTTTGACGATGCCTCGTCTTTGCGGGAGCGACCACTTGGTGGCGATGTGCTGCGGCGGAATCGGGTTGCACGCTGAAATAGGCCCTCCTTCTTCTTCTTTTCTTTCTCCTCACGGTGGGGCTCGCAATCTTCCCCAGGAGCGGAGTTTTTGAGAGCCTCCCTAATGTCGTAACCGAGCACAACTGAAGCCAGCAACGAGCCGCAGCTGTACAGCACAGAGTCAGTCTTTCGGCGAGCCGATGTCCGCTTCAGGCTGTTGGTGGGGGTGAGCTGTGGCGTGGTGGAGGTGGACGAGGTGGATGTGGTGGTGTAGGGGTCATCCGGGGTCTCTGGTGGGCCACCCTGACCTACTGCCCCGACCCCAGCATCTCCCTGCCCCCCGGGGCTCAGAGGCTGCTGCTGCTCGTCCCTCCACAGAGGTAGATCGATATACACCTGGTTGGGGAACTTGATCTGCTTTGGCTTGGAGCTGCTGTCAGGACATTCCTGGGAGAATGCCTCGTCTTTACCGGCCCCCGCTGAAAACACAGAAATGGAAACCAGGCTTTATAAACAAATGACTGATAGAGCCTTCTCCAAACAAGCCCCCTTTCCTCTTAACAACAAATGACAATAACCCCCCTTTTTAAATCTAACAAGTAAACAAAAGTAAAAAATCTTATTTTAAAAAGTACAGCATCACAACGGATCTTCAGCTCACCTTGTTCAGCAAACAGAGCAGCGAGGGGGACAGACTTCTGGGACTTGACCAGGCTGGTGGACCAGGGGTTATTGCCGTCTGACAGAGGACGCACTCTGAAAACGACAGACAAGAAAACATGAAATAGGCCGTGTGTGTGTGTGGGCCTATTGCTTGCTATCTTGTGAGGATCAATTCCTGTTTTACTTTAAAGGACGGTTTCGAGGTTAAGGTTAGAATTCAGTTAAGGTTTGTGGAGTAAGGGCTGAGGAATTTAGTTGCAGAAATTTAGTTGTGATGGGAAAGGTTAGGTTTAGGGTGTGAGGAATGCATTATGTCAATGAGGGTCCTCACAAATATAGGAAGACAAACTGGGCAGCTTTAAGAATGAGTACAACTAGGCACCGGCTGGATACCGGCTTCAAGGTATCCCACGGTATAAAAAAAGTCAAGGTTTCAAAACCACTAAAATGTTCTTTTATTCTTAGTTTTCACGTAACGTCACATTCCAAGGAAAACGCTCCAATGGAGGGCAAAAAAGACTTTCCACTGCCTGCCAACCAGGAAGCAAGTGCTACACTGTTACTTTGAGTTTCTAACTTATGCGTTGCCAAAATGCTGGATGGTTGTTGTGCTTTCTGATGCACTAATTGAGGAGGAGACAAGCCTGAGTTGTTTTACGTGAGGGATTCCTCACAAGCTAAATGTAAACATAACCGCAGTCTAGCGGCAGCAGGGACCTGGCGGGTTTCAACGGTAGAAATGTGGCAGCGGATGCTGTAACATTATATGGATCGGATAGGTCCAACACTTGCAATTTGTGTTCATATCTTTCTTTTTCTTAAGTTGAAAGGTGATCCAAATAAAATTTGACTGCTTTTGCAGCGTCTCAACGGGAGAGTCGCGGTGTGAGCTGCTCTTGGTCTGATATTTTGCCCTCCAGGTCACCGCGCATGTCACGTGACTGAAAACTATGAATACCGTTGCTGCGGAACGAGCGAGCGGATCCTCCAGAAAATAAATAAATTAATGAATCAGTACTGAAATAATTTCCACTTGATATTAAGTAAGTGTGAAATATTTTTGTGGTATCCGTTATGTTGTTTAAAACATAGAGAGCGCAAAAGTAACATCAACATTTAGACATAAGCATGTGGTTGAGAGCGTGAATGAAAAATGACTAGCCTGCTTTTTTCAGTGTGTGTGTGTGTGTGTGTGTGTGTGTGTGTGTATACACACTCTACCTCTCAGCAGCAGCAGGCCTTTCTTTGCTCTGTACTGAACTGGGGCCCCAGGTTCTTCCTTTCTTCTTGATTCCCTTTTTCACATCATCAAACTCCTCTGGCCTGAAGAGGGTGCTGCGGCCCCACGTGCGGTTGCTCTCATCTTGAGTAACTGTTGACACAGTTACCATAAGTTACCACAGACTCAAAGATCTCCAGCAAGCTGCTGCTGGCCCTGACAGAAACTGGTGTTCTGGTGGTCTGATTATTAAAGGGATTATTCCATCTGTAAAACCCCAGTAGTATCTTCCTCTAGAAAGTTAGGTTTTTATTTTTATGTCGTCTCCAGAGAGTTGTTAAAAAGTCTCACTATCACATAACTGAAGGTTGTTCTCTCTCTTAAAAGTTGATTTTAAGATCATTCTGCACTGGAGCTGCAAAGATTAATCGATTTGTTGTCAACTATTAAATTAATGAGCAACTATTTTGATCATCGATTAATCTGTCTGAGTAAATTTTTTAAATAAAAAACAAAATTTCCCTGATTTTAGCTTCTTAAATGTGAATGTTTTCTGGTTTCTTTCCTCCTCTATGAAAGTAAACTGAGTATCATTGGGTTATGGACAAAACAAGACATTTGAGGATGTCTGGCCTGTACTACGAAGTGGGGTAACTGGCTTATCCAGGTAACCTCAGGAGTAACTTTGTGACATCGGGTGTAACTTCCCGGTTAACCCGTACTACGAAAGGTGGATAGCTGTTACCCGAGGTCTGTTGCCATGGCAATTTACGCTGCATCTCTAAACTGCTCCGAGCAGGTTTTGTTTGTGGTTAACTCGAGGTACTACACACCACATCTGTACTCAGTGCTAATGATGAGAACTAATACACACCGCTTCATAAAACATGTTTAGATTTCTTCCTGATTTGTTCCACGGCGGCTGCAATTAAGTTCTGAACACAACAGCATTGCGTTTAGACAGCGAGCCCTGCAGCCTCTGTGATTTTAGACAGGAAATCTTAATTAACGGGACAGTTTCTTAGATGTAGCCCATCTGTAGTCTATAATTGAATTCTCCTAAGTGTTTTATTTAGATTGACTATTTTATGTGTCCAAAAAATTTCAGTGGGGGTTAATAGCCTGAGAAAAAAATCCTAGATGAAAATGTGAAATATACGAGAAGAAAAATCCTGAAGGTATTCCTGAAATCAAAAATTTCTTGAAAAAAAAATGTCATAAAAAAATTGAAAATCACTCTTTTGAACACCCCCAATTCAAGGCAAAGACTCTAAGGTACATAGTGATTGTGGGCTCAGGAGCATTTCCTCACTGCTAAATCTGATAGCAAAGTTTAATATAACTTTGCAGTGCATGCATAATACACGACAGATGTGTATGATTTTGCAGCCTTGCAAAGTGAAGTTTCCCTCATGAATGTGTGACTATAATGTTTGAGAATATTCAAGTTTTTTACTTTTAGATTAATCTTGGAAATTAAATTCTGTCTCGGATTATTCCCCCTCTCCGCTGGCTCCTTTTCTCTTACAATGAACCTTATGTGCAGTTGTACCTTTACAACTTAATCACATTACACATAAAAGAAGAGCCCATAAAATACATTATAGAGATTTGAACTACAATACAAACACTGTGAAGATAATTAGGCTACAAATTTACTCAATGCGATGCCAACAAGCCTCACTGGCTTTGATGTCTGCCACGATGTTAGATTTACCCATTAACATGTCTTCACATGTTCCTCTGGATAAATACGGAGCATGGGCTGTTGCAAAAAACTCTGCCTGCACGGCCCTTTCATGTGAACGCGCACCAACTCCAATTTAGTTAACACCGGGTTAACATGGACTCAACTAGCCAACATCTTATCCACCTTCGTAGTACCGTTTAACTCCAGTGTAGGCGGACAGAGTTTGTCAACCCTGAGTTTGCCTGACAACCCCTAGTTAACTCTGAGTAGATTAAACTCCCTTCGTAGTACAGGCATCTTGGCCTTTGGGAAACAATAACAATAACAAATTTGTGACAATGAGACATTTTTCACACTTTTCTGGCATTTTATGGGCCTTTTAATTATAGTGATTACTGAGTTTTATTCAGGAAGATTCAGAAAGTTTCATACAAGAAAATATCACCCATATTTATAAATGTTTGCAAATTTAAAATCAAAAAGCAGAAACCCAAACAGTTGTTATAAAAGCTTCTTATAGGTGTGTGTTACTGTCACTGTGAATTTGTTATGAAGGCATGAGGGACGGCAGGATCCACCGCAGACGTCGCTGCAACAGACTAGGGCCAAAACTCCACACAACTCAAAAAATGTGTAAATTAACAAAACTACCAGTATGTTTTTAAAAGCCAATTATTGATTTTGCACCACATTATATGAGATGATTCAAAAACAAATATGAGCAGCGAACCGGCCCGAGTCTGTGGCATAAACCTTATCACTGTTGCACGTTTGAGATTCAGGTTAAGTACCTGTGAAACCATTTTAACCAGCAGCAAACACCAAAGTCTTGTTATAATCCACACACCGGGGAAACCTTGCCAATCACCACAAACAATCCCTGCTGATGGGAAGCTGATAGGCATC
This sequence comes from Lepomis gibbosus, assembly GCA_029875015.1. Lineage (NCBI taxonomy): Eukaryota > Metazoa > Chordata > Actinopteri > Centrarchiformes > Centrarchidae > Lepomis > Lepomis gibbosus. The sequence goes on along the minus strand of JAPMOB010239804.1, from coordinate 9,106 downwards.
AAACCCTTTCAGCAGCTGAAAGTTAGCCTAACATCTGCACATGTGTAGACCAGAGCTTGCCTTTCCTCCTGAGCCCACAGTAGGCTGTGAGCTCGCTGGTCAGATCAACATCCTGATGGTAAACATGCAAACTGTCTCTCTGCCTATGGGACGTCACTGAGGAGGGAAACATACATGTTACCAACATGAGCGTGACTCAAGTTTTGTAACTGATGTGATTCTAAATGTGCCTCAAACTGTAAATTTTAAGAAATTTGTGATTTTGGGCTATATAGGTAAAATCCACTTGAAATTGACTTGAAATATGTTTGATGTTACTGATATTGCAATTGCGTTATGATTTGCGATATTGGAGGGAATAATAGTTGTTTGCAAGGATTTGTACCAAAGATGTTTTCATAAGTTTGGAGAATATGAGAGGCCATGGACATTTGTGCAACACAACGTTTAATTTAAAATGGTATTTTGGCACACATACAGTCTTATAATGGACCACCTGCGTTGTGAAAATTGCAGTAGGCCATATTGCGATTTTGATAAGAAGATTTTGATTAATTAAGTTTCAGCCCTAATTCTGTAACTCAAAGCATCTGTTAAGACAACATGTGTTGCGTCCATTTAATAAAAAGATAAGCAGTGTATATGTATATGTGTGTGTATATCTATCAATCTATCTATCCACACACACATACTTTCTTATTCAAGTATTCTGTCTTTTCTATGGCTCTTATATAACAGAGAACCTAATTAACCAGCAAAACCAGAGTCATTAAGTAAACTTACGGTACATTAAAACAGTTCTTTGCTGGCTTCTGCTGATCTGTAAATGTTACGGTAGTTTTTATTCCTCTCCCTCAGATTTAAAGCCCGCTGTGAAAAGTTCTGGGCCCTTTTGAAGAGCATCTCCGTTAGGGATAATCACAATCTGCGCCTGCTGTCTGAATATCAGAGTCTACCGTAAATGCTCAACAGGAATTTGTTCCCGTTATTGCAAGGGCGTTGGTGCGTGACTAACAACATTATCAAACTGTTCAAACAACTGGCTGCCCGCTTGGGGCTTTGGCACTTTTGTTTATGTGGCTCTTTTCATTGTGAATGACACTGTTCCCATGAAATTGTCAGAGATATGATTTCTTGAGAATAGTTCTATTTTTTTTTTTAAATTAAGCACATTTTACTTAATCCAGGCTGTGACCAAGTAAAGAGCCACAAGAATACTGACACAGATGTGGAGGACACAATCACACTAAGAAAAACTTTATAAATATAAATAAAAATGAAACACTGAACTCACGCTGAATGGCTCGTAGCCGGGGGATGAGTGTAGGACTGCTGGGAGGTGAGGAGCTGGTGCTATGAAGGCTTCGCCTCTTGTCCATGGAAGGAGATGCCTGCACGGTGATCTTGTGCTGGAAGTCTGCAAAATGCAGCACGAACAAATGAACATGTGCAAAACGGTCATTACAATTTTAGAAAAGTTACAGTTAGAGATCATACATCAATGTATATTCATAAAATGTTCAACACAATACTTTATTGTGCCCCACATATAAACAGTTCTATCTGAAATCTATCTCACCCCAGGAACGTGTTGTTATTGATCATTCCCACGAGGACACTCAATCTTAATCTATCGTGAGACGATCATGCCCAGGTACATCTTGTAAAACATTTAATGTCATGACCCAGTAGACACATCATAAAGCATCACACACATTTACATCCCATTGACCCCATACCCGAGAAACCGGAGGCCCCCAGTGAGTAACATTAATTACATGACTGTGTTTGGAGCTGGTACTCATGGAATTAAACAGTTCAGACTAATGGACTGATATCAGTGTACTTTCCTCTTCAATGAGGAGTAAGTCAAGGAGCTCTTTCAATGCTTAAGCTAGAAGACTACCAATTTAAATGTGAAACCAAGTCAAGACATCCGTTCAGTCTGTTCACTCACCTGAGGGCAGGCTGATGCGGTTTCCGTCCTTCAGTTTAAGGCGTGAACGTTTGAATTTGCCTTTCCTCTTCTTCACATTGGGCTTGTCTTTGTTGAGCTGGAAAATGAGGATGTTGAGCTCTCTCTCCAGCACGTTGATCTCCCGCTCTGCCAGCTGCTGCTCCCGACGCTTCAGCAGCTCCTCCTGAGACTTCTGCTGAAGGGCGGCCCGCGTCAACTCTTCTTCTCTGGATCGTAGCTCCTGGAAGAACCAGGTATTAAGATTAGTGATAGACTGATTAATCATTCGGCTGATTAATTGGGCCAATATATGGTCTTCAGATAAGTGGCATCGCCTGATACTTGCACCTACGAGGCAAACAAAAAATGCCCACAAGACATCTGCAGGCAGCCTCGTCAGTGTGGCTGCTGTGGAACAATGTTAGCACACCCATTGTGAGTTTTGGGAAAGTGGTGAAAAAGTTAGTTTTGGCCCTAAACTTCCTTAGTCACCATGGTCTTTTGTAAATGTTAACACATTTCTCCCATCCTAAATGACAGCAAGTCTAATCCAAAACCATTACTGGCTAGTGTTACATATAGTAGCCATGCTACCATCTAAATGTCATGCAAATGTTACTTGGACTTTTGACCCATGGCTGTAATAAACAACATGTTACTAGCTAAGGTAACCATGTATATTAGATTGTACTTTGCATGGATATTGTCACCGTTTCTCTTAAATGGTAACTCCTTTGATTTTACATGAATGTCTATTTACAGGTCTTGGAGAATACTGCTTTCTGTGTGCCATCTTCTGTGGCTCCAGAGGAGCTGTGAGATATTTGATAAAAGGACTGTTACTTGAGTCAGCATCAGTTGGGGCTGAGGACTACAAGTTTGTGAATAAAAAATCTGGGGATGTGGAGTTAAAAAGAAGTGAGTTTAGCAGTTCCTCATCTCTGCTTGAACCAAACAGCTCCACGCCAAATTAGCAGCTACTAGCATTACACATTACTGAATCTCTGACCAAACTGTTGGCGGTTGAAGTGCATTATGAGTGTATGCAGTGCTAAATCGATGGAGTACTGAGTACAATGAACAGGGTCATTTTTCTGACCTTCTGTGGATTATTATTCAACTTTGAGGTAACCTTTTGCAGTCATGTTTCCGTTTTACATTTGTGCTAATCCAATCCTTCTATTGAACAGTATTCCTCCTAATGTCTACATATGGCCACGTTAGATATTAGGGTTTGGAGGAAATGCATTGCAGAAGGCCAAACAAGTAGAAATCTATCTTATAATTCTCAAAAATAAGAAAAAAGCTCTAGCAGACATCCATAAGACAGGCAGGAGTGTTGGCCTTGTATTAGATAACTCCCGTCTATAACAAGTTGGTTTCAGGAGATTACTGCCTGCTGTTTAGGGCTGTGTTTCATAGAGTAAGCCATGGGAGGAGACAAGACTGCTTTCTTCATTCCCACTATTTTCTCTTTAATTGCTCTCAGCTGAGTAATAATAATCCTTACTGGATGACTTCCATAAAGCAGCTTTACAGTCAAGCCTCTTCAGCCACCCACCTAGACGCAGATCACTGTGGGATGTTTACAGGAAACCTGCTGATTTAGTGGCTAATTCTATAAGTAATCTTGTGAAATGTGCGATGGGAAAATGTTAGCTAATGCTCAAAGCTACATTAACTTTTGTTCTCTTGATTTATGAAAGCTTTGCACAAGTAACAACGTTACAGAGTTTTGCCATAGTGATGTGGTGCAGATTATATCAGTTCAGGGATTCTTTTGGATAATTGGAAGTTAGATAACAAGAGGATACATGTTAAGAATACATGTTGTAGAATGGCTGATAGACTAGAACCATGGAGAATACATACATATATAAAACACGTAAAATAAAATTATGAAATATAAGGCACAAATAAAGTCTATTACAACAAAAACACCACCTGTAGAATCTTTAGTATCCATGACATTCAGTTCAACATGTGTTAAACCCAGCTCTGTGTGCTGATCCTGCTGTTTCTACAAACACTAATTAACCCCCCCTCTTTAAGCCAGAGATGGGAAACTTACACGGGAAGCAGATTAAGGTCTTAACAGGGGGAAGTACGCTGAAGCACCTCGCCATTAATGACTCGTTTTGTTAAACGTGCGATTAGGTAGTCCACTGAAAGTAACCAATTAAACATTTTAGTCCGTAAATCTGTCCCAAGCGATTTGGCTTGGTTACTGTAAATCCTGATAACGAACAAGTAGAGAATGTTAGAAGAAGGATAAGAGGTCTGTTACATACACTGTACGTCAGGTTCCCAACTTCCCACACTGTGTGAGACAAAGGAGAGCGAGGAGGAAATAAAACATACATTTATGCTTCTTACCACATGCCAGCCCTCATATTGTGTGTATGGTTCAATGTCAGTGGCTCCATATATGGATGTTTGTTTGTTTGTGCGTCTCATCACTCTCCATTACCTTCTCTTTGGTCCTGAGCTCATCAAACATCTCCTGGATCTCCACGCGCCAGTCGTCCTGCATGCTGTGGAAGGAGTCCTGGGGCATGGTGGCCATCACCGCCTCCTCGATGGCTGACAGCTGCTCCAAGATGCAGGAGAAAGAGGGACGCACATGGGGGTCCTGGTCCCAGCACTCTGGAAACACATATTGCAATTTATATATGTATTCTTTCATCTGCACAACCAGTGCAGAAAACTAGTGTTTGCACAAAGAAAATTAATAATAATTAATAATGTTATTATTGTTATATGTGTAAGATGATGATCAATGATGAACAACAAATACTTCATCTGATACTGGAAAATACTGGAAAGAGGCTTACAGTAGTCACATATTCCCAAACAATGTTGGTGACACAAAATCTGTACTGGAAGCTTTGCATTACACCCAATATCAACCACTGAGTAGAAATCCTTATGTGAAGTAGAATTGAACGAAAAGTCAAAAGTCCCTGGGTGTAAAGTTACATTCAGGTATATTACCATTAGCTATAGAAAGAAATAAAGAAATCCTGAGTTGTGATAACTACAGCATTATGGAAAGGATCCTGACAGAGACAGACCTTTTTTTGAAGAGCAAGATTTTGTTTAACCAGAGACAGCCGCTATATTGCTTTGTTCAAAGCCACCAGACTCCAATTACAAAAACAGTCATTTTACCTCCCTGGTCTATCGCTGCCTTGATCTATTAGTTAGTTTGTGTTATTGTGTGACTTTGGTGTTTTTAACTCTTTAAAAACACCAAAGTCACACAACAACACAAACAAACTAACCAACCGAGGCAGTGGTAGACCAGCAACTCCTTTGTTCTACATGGTAAAATTACTATATTTGTCAATAGAGTCTGGTGGCTTTGACTAGAGCGATATAACGACTGTTACTGGTTAAACAGAAGTGAGTTCTGTAGGCATCCTTTTCATAGTGTTGTCAGGCACTTGTAACAACAATCTGAGCTTGTCAGTGGCAAAAACAAGCCCTTTAGTGAACGTGCTATTTTGCTGCCCCATTTCGCTCAATACTGGACCAATTTCAATTTTTTTGTCCCAGTTAGTCACATAGGCACAAAACATGGGAAAATAGGGGCTTGGAAAATACCATAGAACTTTATTATTATGTTGTATTATGTTATGAATTATGTTCTTGTCTGACAAACATCACTGCAGCTTTGGTGTCTTATAACCTAAAAAAGACACAAATTGTTGACATTAAAAAACAACATAACTAACACAAACAAACATCTGAATATTCTCCGATCAATTAGCACTTACAGTTTTTACAAACTTTTTTTACTGTATTTCTATAGTGTCATGTTTTGTTGCTTATTTCAAATGAAGTTTCTTGATCATTATAGGACCAACATGTTTATGTGATATATTCGAATAAACCTATACCTATAACCTATAAGCGATTCTCTTATAATAATTCAATTCATTTAACTCCCAATAGCTTTGGTCATAGATCCTGAAATGACTCAGAAAATCATTTATTTCAGGACATGCTTTCCTACATCCTCTGTTAATTTACCTTCCATGAGCTTGGCGAAGGGTTCGGGGCAAGTGGAGGGGATTGGTAGAGTTAATTTATTGACTGCCACACCGTAAGCAACAGCCAGGCCATCTATCCCACGGTATGGCACCTCCCCTGTTAACAGCTCCCACAGCAAGACACCATAGCTGATGGATGTAATAAAAAGAAAGTAAAGTGGAAGAGATCTTTAACAAAAGAATGAGGACTAATGTGAAACAAATGAGTAAGAGTAGCTATTTTATCCTTAGGGTCTGTGTTATTTGTCATACCCCCACACGTCACTGCCTTTGGAGAAGAGAGATGACTTGATGACCTCAGGGGCCATCCAGGAGTAGGTGCCTGCAGCTGACATTTTTGTGGTTTTGTGCCACTCCCTGGCCAGGCCGAAATCTGTGATCTTCAAGGTTTTCCTCCCGATGTCGTCATTCTCAATCTTTTCAAGTAATAAAACTGAATAGGTAGAGGACAGAGAAGGGATATATTAGACATTAGAAGATACATAAGAAAAAGGGCACAACAAGCGATGAATGATTGAGAGAAAAGGAAAAGTAGAAGGACAGGATTGGGATGAAAGTGACAGATGTGTCTGGGAGGTAAAAGAGAAAGACGAGTGAAAGAGAAAGGGAGACACAAAGAGTGGGGGACAGAGAAAAAGACAACCGTGCAGGTGAGGGGATGATAGTTGATATCCAACAGAGGAATGCATGTCATTTATTACTGTAGTAACAGGAGGTTGACAGCGCCACAAAGCACCTGTCCTCGGGTCCTAAATCTGTTTAACACATTAAAGATAGCCGGAACCCTCCAGAACCTGCCTGTAATGCTACACCTGGCCTGAGAGCCCCGCCACAGAGAAACCACAAGCCACTGACGTGCGAAGTCTAGACCCTCTACGCCAATCATCAAAAATGACTCACATGCACATACTCGTTTCTGAATGGTTCTGAGTGAGAACAGATCGTCAACACATGATAACTACACAAAAATGATTTAGAAAAAAAAAATAGATTATTAAAAAAAGTTATCGATTCATTTTTAGTTTAAATTTGAATTGACTGTTTCAGCTGTAGTACAATGGACATCTGAGCGAAAAATTCACACATGTAAACAAGGGAAACTTGAGTAAAAGTTAAAAAAATGCATGAGAATGGCGTTAAACAAACGGATATAAAATAATACCAAAGTGACCACAGCGCAGTCATTTTCAGCAAACACGTTAAGAGTAAAGACTTATTCCTACTGTAAATAACTGACACACACAGGAGTCAGCAAGATGTTGAGATAAAGCTTTTTGAACCTGTGCCACCCACGAGCAGGTGACAACAGGGGAGTAGTAACATTTTTCTGCCATCCAATGTTTTTCTTTCAACAGGAATACAGTTACTCTCTGTGTGTTGATACAACAACTGCCAAATACTCTTGTAATATATCTCTTTGGTAACAAAAAGAAAAAAAAAATGAAGTGTTGTATCCACAGCCAAAACAGACTCTTTGATCCTTTGATCCTCTTGGTATTATTTTCAACATTTGTTTTTTCCTCTGCCAAGATCTCCTCACATTACAAACTGTCCCATTTCATTATTTACATGCCGTACTAACACTGCAGGTAAACGTGAACATGTCCTATCAGCTGGATTGGTGTCTAATCCAGCAGAGAAGACTAAAGAGAGTCCAAATTTCCCTTTAGGTGGACTGACAGAAGCACAAAGAGTATCGAGTGTATTGCTTGCATATACGCACTGTGGTGATATTTCCATGGGAATAAAAGCATGTAATGATAAAAGAAACACTGTGGAAGTGTTGAAAACAAAAGGCAAGTGAGTTTGTTCACCTATTGTATCACAATGTGCACTTGAAAAAGTTAAGTGTTACTCAGTTTAATAGCTATTTGTTGACAGTTTTCAACAGAGGCTCTTTGATGTGTGTGTGCAAGTATTACTTGTAGCTGTGCTGCTTGTGCTGTATTATCACTTGATGACCTTGGACTTCCTCCTCCACAGCAGTACCAAACTATTAAATCATGCTGTTTTGTTTCTGATTTGCGCTTTGTCTTTGTTTTATGTGATAAATACCTTTAGGTGTCTTCATTTCTCCCAATTTTCTATTTTTTAGACCAAACAATTGATTAACAAGAAAATAGCTGGCAGATGACTTGATTATGAAAAGGAGTTAGCCCAAGATTCAGGAAACATAATGAATGATCCAAAAAATATGCTTAATTTTAAATTCAATGCACATTAATTCCCACAGTACTGTTAATTCTCAGGCCCCATCTACACAACGTTTTTGTTTTAAAAACGCAGACCTTTTGCTACGTTTGCACCTCCCATCCAGACTACCTAAAACGGAGAAGTTTGAAAATGCTGCTGACCCCGGTTTAGTTTTAAAACTCTCCGTAGCGTTTTAGCGCGGACGGGCAAAAACAGACGCAGACACTCACGTTTGGCTTCCTGTTTCAGTCTTATATGTCATGCAAAGCAAAAACACAATGCTACTGACAGAGTTTTAGTTTGGGTTTTTATTAAAATATTTTGTACCATGCAAATAACACTAATTGCCTACACTTGTAGGCTACTGTGTATGTCAGCATAATTACTTTTTTCACGACTCCCAGTCTGTTTTTCCATGCAAAAAGACAAAAAAAATCTGGGGTGGTTCTTCGTCTGTAGTACTTTATTCTTTTGCTAAATTTTCTGCAACTGCAGAGTAGACAGTCTGCTTCATGTTTGCACCGGAACACGCATGCCCAGTGTATGTGAATGACCACTAGATTTTTGGTTTTAATATAGAGATTAATTCTGATATGCAGCTAAAACTAGGGCTGGGTATCGTTCAAAGATTTTCGATATCGGTACCGATACCTCAACTTCGATACCGGTTCCTGAACGATACTTTTTTCGATACCAATTTTATTGGTATAAAATTTGTATATTTTCTCAACAAACAGAGAACCATTGTTGTTTGTACAAAGTAACTTAATTATCACATTATTATCATTAATAGTTTATTTTAATATTTTTGTTTTTATTCTTCTCTCTTTAGTTTTTATAATGTCATTTCATTGTTTATTAATTATAGATGTTTTATTGTTTATATGTGAATTTGTGCTCT
>JAPMOB010239800.1:0-12521 GCA_029875015.1 Lepomis gibbosus | reverse complement strand
CCCCAGCCCTAAAAAGGATATGTCAGGGTCTTTTGGTTTTTCTGCCATTTCTGTCAGTATAATAACACCGTCCTCGTCCAAAGCTGAGATCACTGAACACGGTGACATCACTAAATAGAAACACGAGCAGTGAGGCGATCAGACTGGTTGGAAACAAACCGAACCAATTTATAACAATGATCACTTGAATTTAATGTTTATCGCCAAAACTTCAAAAATAGTACCCAACTGGAACTGGAATTTTCCTTTAATCATCACAACTGCATGCTGAGAAATAATAAACCAAGATTTAAGCCTCAAACATCCCTTTGAAGAAGTGAGGACTCTGAATACAAACGTCCTCAGTTTCCAAAGATTTCGTCAGTCTCATGGCCTGAAACTCAATCCCACAAAGCAACATGTCCTCCAAACTAAAGGACAAAATTTTAATTCATAGCGCCAAATTATAACAGAAGTTATCTCAGGGCACTTTTCACAGAGCAGGTCTAGAATGTACTCATTCATTTTATAAACAAGCTGCTCGTCCTTTCTTACAAGGCTTTGACAGTTGCCTCCAAAACTCATAACCATCACAAAAATAATTCGCATGACAGTTTCCTGCAGCCTGTTGCACAGGCACAAGTATTTATATTTCTTTATTTATTTTCACGAGTACAGAAGCAGAAATACATACCAAGGAAAATTCCTTGTATGTGAAAACGTAGCCGGTAATAAACCTCATTCTGATTCCCATTCTGCCACCAGGCCACGTGATTCATGTACACACAATAACCTTGATGATAGAACTCTATCTCGGATCATTCATGGGCAATTTGCATCATTATAACTTTACATCTAAACTACTTCAGTCATGCCTCAAGTAATCGTGGTGCGACATATTTTAGTAGCCGATTTAGTTACAAACTAACTCGTCGTTACTGAGCCTCTTTACGTCCTAACTTAGAAGAGAACACAGTGCTGATCTGACATTTCCTTAACACTGACTGTGTTGGGAAATGTTTGCACATCTAATTTCAAGCTTACAAACTTCCTTTCACAAATGGGGTTTGAAGGCAGAAACTAAACAAAACTAACTGCGCGAGCTTACACAACTGTGTTTACAGGTACGAAGCTGTTACAGATGCACATGTTTTTCCTATCACTTCTTCTCACACACTGAATGTAAATAAAGAATCCCTGATGTGTTTTGTCCATTTAGAGTTTAAATAAACAAGATGGCTGCTTCCAAAAAACATTGACAAAAAAGAGAAAGTCGGTGTTACCTGGTGCTTCTTTGAAAGTAAGAAAGAACGTAAGAAAATGATAACAAAAAGAAAGCTCTGTATGTCCTGCAGTAAGTTCAGTTTTATTTCTATCACCACACAGTCGCAGTCAAGACTCCAGTCAGACACAACATGTAAAATAGTACTCTGATGATATTAAAACAAGCTCACTACATTCTATAACAGATCTTTCACCAGCAGTCAGGTCATCACAACAGCTCAAACTGTAGACAGCTGACCGGATTTTCAATCCTCCCAGATCATACGAAAACCTTTCAGTCAGTTATTTAGGTGCCAAAATGAAGGGAATGCTCAGCTAAGATTTCTGTTAAAGGTATTTACAGATCGTGATGTGCTTAGCTCTTCCGGCAGACTGTTCCAGAGGCGAGGACCACAGACTCTAAATGTCGCCTCCCCGTAGTTCTTTGTCCTCACCAGGGAGCAACTCACCGTGCCAAAGGACCTGAGTGATCTAGAGGGAGCATTCAAATCAGTGTCTGACAAGTATTCAGGCGCTACTTGAATTTGGCAACAATAAATATGCAATGTCAAGTTAGACTTTTAAAAATAAAAGCTTGTGGTTCATGCTGTGAAACGGAACGTTGTCGCAGTTTGGTTAGGTTTAGGTAAAAAAATTACTCTGTTAGGGTTAGGAAACAAAATGGTTTCACATTACTTATGTGACTTAACTTACGTAACTTACATAACGAATAGAAAAATTCACAATGTTGACTTTTTGTTTCACGCAGGACTCCTGCATGAAAGTCTGGTTTCTGGCCACCCCAACCACCTCCTTACTCTGACTGACCTTTAGCTTTCAAATAACGACGCTACAGGGCTTCCCCCACTGCATTGATTTGTATTTCACCTTTATTTAACCAGATGATCTCATTGAGATTTGAAACATCTTTTTCAAGAGAGACCTGGCCAAAATAGCAGCATATTGACAGAGTCACCCACAATAACAAAGGACATTTGATAAGACTCTTAACATACACAAACAGTAACAATTTGCACAAACCGTAGGTTTAAAGGATTTAGTTATTTTTAAAAGCAGCAAAGGCAATTTTTAGCTTCTAGATAGATAGATAGATAGATCCTTTATTAATCGGCAGCTTCAAGACAGACCCAATATCAAACATATCAAACATTCACTTAGAACACATCAATAAATTAAGTTAAAATATAAAATAAAATAAGAATATAAAAAGTCATTTTTGTGCATTGTAGAGTCGTATAGCAGCTGGTATGAATGACTTCCTATACCGCTCTGTTTTGCACATTGGCATGGTGCTGCTGTTTATCACCTTCAGGTGGTGGAATGGGTGTGCAGGGTTGATCAATATTGATCTTAGTTTATTCAATGTTCTGGCCTCTGCCACTTGCTGAACCATCTCTAGTTCAGCCACAACCACCGAGCCGGCCTTCCTGATGAGCTTGTCCACTCTGTTTCTGTCTGCTGCGCGAACGCCATCCTCCCAACAAGCCACAGCAAAAGATAGACACTGCGGAGCAAGGGTTGACAGATACTGAACGACCTTTGCCTCCTTAAGAAATAAAGTCGGCTTTGCCCCTTTCGGTACACCACCGTACTTCCGTTCGGTACTTCCAAGTCTTTCATCCGGTGTTTAAATTCACCAAAAAGAGATCAGATTTCTCAACTGCAAATCAGTCTGCCATGTGCTCCAGGTGGAAGGAGCAGCATAACTAAAGGCGCTCTTACCGAACTCCTATATTTAGTTTGAGCTTTTGTACCAGTTTGTCGATGTGCAATTTTACAGAGAGCTGATCATCAATTAATATGCCCAAATATTTGTACATACATACATTTGTTTTCTCAACAATAGCTTAAACTGATACAGCTGTACCTGAACAATGTTAAAAGCAAATTGTAAATAAGAAAAAGCTTGATGTATGGTAGCATCCTTACAATAAATAATGGTATCATCAGCATAAAAATGAAATTAAGCCTGTGGGGGGGCTCCCCAGTGCGTTACAAAGTGACACCAAGGGGTCTTGACCATGCATCTATATGTAACATCACTTGAGAGTGAAAACAGGTTGTCTAGAAGCATGCCAAGATTTGTTGCTAGGGACTTAATTATTTTGTGCCAGGGACTTTGAGTTAGTGTACAGTTCTGCAAGACATTCACAAGCTAATAGGATCGATGCATTTAACCAGTTCATCAGGGCTGTTGTTAGCCTGTGATAAAGAGATGTACAGTTGTGTGTCATCAGCATATATATGAAAATCATTCCTTTGTTCTCTGACGATATTTCCTAGTGCCAGAATATAGAGAATAAACAACATGGGTCCCTGAATGCACCCATTGAGGGACCCAACATGTTAGGTGTTAGCCAAGTAGTGGTCACCAAGGGAGACAAAATAGTCTCAACAATCTAAAATCTACTAACAAGCATGTCACCATCGACTGTACCAAAAGCAGCGCATATGTCTAAAAGTACTAACACAGAGTTTCTTGTCATCAATGTTCAATCTCCGGTAATTTACAATTTTAAATAGCGCTGTCTCAGTGAAAGCCAGATTGGATTTTTATTTAGGTGTTTCCATAATTTCCCAAGAGTATTACTTAGGAATGAGAGGTTTGAAACTGGCCTGCAGTTGTTTAGCACTAAAGAAACTGGGTCACGTTTCTGCAGGAGAAAAGCAGCAGTTTTAAGTGCAGGAGGCAGTGAGCACTTCATCCTCTAAAGAGTTAAACACCATCTTTAAAAAGGTGGTATGGAAAGGGTGAGCAGGTGGAGGGTTTTAGTTGCATTACTTTATCAACAGCAGCAAACCCATTGATAGCAATCTTAGGCAGAGGAAAAGGTCCAAAGACATATAACATGGTTTAGATCAGATCTGATTGTCTATACATTTGGATGCAGAGGTGATGAAAGAGTGGCTGTCAATAGTTCAGAGAAGCATTCTGGGATTATTAGGATTTTTACAAATCAGCTTGTCTTACGTTTGCTTTTTTGAAGATAGTGAGGAGTTCTTTAAAAAAGTCATCCTGAACTTTTTCCTTCCACTGACTTTTCTACGGTTTCTCTTTAAATTAATAATATCCCCAGATCTCCACGGCGGAGTTAGGCTGGTGCTATGGCGTCAATGGTAGTCTTTAGCTTATTATTAAAATTGTTGACTCCCACTACAACTTCCACTGCTTCTGAGACTAAACAGCAAACAAGCTGTATGTCATCTTAAGCCTTTGAACAAATCCGAAATGCTGCTGTTTCCTTGTGGGGACTCCCAAAAAGATTCAAGAGCACACACACACACTGTACTTCTATCATGTTCCTGGATTAATCTAATCCAACTCATGTGAATGTCTGTTACGTTTTCTGTCTCTTCCCCTTCCCTCTGATTTTTTTCTCCTTGATCCTTCCATGTTGTTTTTCACACCGCCACTTGATTTCACTCCAGCAAATTCCAAACTGGGGAGTATTTTTAGGTTCAGTTCCTTTTTTGTTTTAACAATCTCTCTCTCTTTTTTCCTTCACCCTTCAGTGTTTTCATGTTTTTAAGCCGCTCGGCCGGCTCTCTGGGAATTTTTTTTTTCCTCAGAGGAAAAAGAGGAAACCACCCACGCATCCACCTCCCACCACCAGCTCTCACTCTCTCTCTCTCTACATCCTTTCTTAAAACCATTTCTCACTTCCATTGCTCCTCTTGGTTATCTACTTCCTTCTGATTTCTCCCTTCCTTCTTTCTCTCCCCTCTTTCCTTCCAACTCTCCTTTCTACCTCATATTTTTTTTCTCTCCCTGACGCNNNCTCTCTTACTTCCCCCCTTTCTCTTGTACAGACGACCAGCTACTTCCTCTTTCCCAGGCCCCGCAGGAAGTGAGGTCGTGGATGAAGTGGAGTCGACAGGAAGGACGTGAGAGCGAGTGTGTTAACACATAAAAGATCCCCGATAGAATAGACGGAAATAGTAGAGTGTGTGTGTTTCATCTCAATGAAAGTGAGTGTTAATCAGTCTGTGTATAAAAGTCACAGTGAGGTTAAAATGATTTATCGGCTATTTAACCAAACTTTAACACAAAGCCGAAGCCGGCTCTTATTTCCTTCTATTATTATATCAAACTCTCCTTTCTGTTCCAGGAGTCTCGATCCAAAAAGTAATTAGAAATCCACACGCAGAAAACAATGCTCTGCTTCATGTCATGGTTATGTGCGCCTCTACTTACAATTTTGACTTCTAAAAACAAATGGTACTCTAAATGGAAAAGTACTTCACATGATCTGAGTGTTTGACTCCCTGTAGGTGCCAGGCAGGCGCCTCGTCTTACGCGATCTACCAAATATTAAAAAAACAAACAAAAAAATCAGATTCGCTCCAACATGGGACATGGAAATGTGAAAACATACTAGACAAAATTAAATAAAACAAACAATAAATAGCATGTAAACCTGTCACACCCTGTGGCATGACAGGGTAAAGAAACTAAATGTTAAAGAAACTGCATCCATGTCAGCTAGCCAGCAGTCTTTTTCTTCACCGTGATCATTTAGTGGGACTAATACTTCCCTGGGATGTCATTATATCCAATGCTCACTGTGAATAAATGTCCAAAAATCATAGAGACTAGAAGAAGAACTTGCCTGAGAATCATCATGTTTTTAAGTTTTCTTCAGTATCAAAGTAATCCAGTGTTAGTTGTCATGGTTACACTGCAAACATGAGCTGATAACAGCTAATTTATCTACTGTTAATGGAGCTAATTTGCCAAAAGGTAAACAAATACAGGATTTAAAATGAGACTCAAAATTATAAATACCTACATATAGCTGACATTACCACATTACGGCAACACATTTTTACAGGCTCTTGTCTCCTGGCTTTATTTTTTCTTTGTCATCTTGGTGGTTCCCAAAATGGCCTACATCTTGCATGTTTCCTGGATTAGCAGAAACATTTTTTACTTCCTCCATTTTTCAACATAAATATCAGATTTCAAGCAGCTCTTCTGCAGAAAAAAACTAACTATATTTAAACTTTAAAATAAAATGACGTCACTTCACACTGGGTTTAAATTACATGAAGACCGACGAGTTGGCCCAAAATCAGCGGGTAATTGTGCCTGTAATTATTCCTGGGGTAGGGTTGAAAACTCACATATGAGCTCCAGACGGGATTAAAATCATCCCACCTGCCCGAGAGAAATAAATCCCTTTTGACACACATTTAATTTTAAGGATTAATACTCATTATATAAATAGCATAATGTTTTTTAAAAAAGATTTAGCTGTTTCAGTATTTATTTATTGTATTTATTTTTTACTGGCAGCTCTGGTTCAGGAAACTCCACCCTGTCTGGTGCCGTGAGGCGTCGAACAACAATCACCAAGAATTATAATTACTATTTCACACTTGTCAAGTTGTCAAGTGTGTGTGTGCGTGTGTGTGTGTGCGCGCGCGCGTTATAAGAGAGCAGCAGATCCCCAGAGGCAGTGATGTCACCTAAATGAGACATCCACACCCTGGTGACATCACTCCCACCCGACAGAGAGGACGCCAGCACAGCCTGAGCTCCGGCTTCAGTTTCACAATTGATTATTGGTTATTTACATCAGAGTACAGAGACAGACTGATGACAGTGAGGGCGCAGAATTTGAGTTTGTATCAGAGGTGACAACAGTGATGTGGGCATGAACTGCTTTCGGTCATTCTGAAGAAAAAACATTATTTTCTCCTCAATTATCTGGACCGAACAGAACAGAAACCTGCTCAGACTGCAGCCCTCTGCATAACTAAGCTGAAGTGCAGACTGGACTGTTGTGAAGGTGAAGGACGCCATCTAGTGGCTGAAAAGAAAGTAACAGCACAACACAAAGTGGTGAATGTAAAACCAAAGCTCAAGTCAGACTGCAGTTCTTTTCATTATTCGTCAGAAGACTTCCAAAATCTTCATCAGGTATATTATTTAGGCTACATTTAAATTTCTCATAAACCTGTGAAGAGATTCTTTTTAATTTTTAAGAAAAATATAAAGAAGGAAAACAAACCGGCTGTTGTTGTTGTGTATTGTTTTGTGTTGCAGTGTGGTTACAGTACAGACTCACATCTTCTCCACCATGTCAGCAGGACCCTGGACCTGTCCCACCACAGTCCCACCATGGGTGTTCTTCACCCAGCCGACCAGACCGAGCTGCAGACCCTTCTTCTCTGTGTACTGCAGGGAGGCAGGAAGGGGTTAATATTGGACATGTCTAGTTTTCTAAACATAAAAGTACTAAACAATGTAAAAAAAAAAGTGCTCATCCATCTAATAACAAGTTCCACCAATCCATGTGGGCATGTGTTATGCATACACACTTATGTTTTCTGCTAACTTTGAGTACAACCAAGAACAATTTGACATGATGCTAAGAGCAACAGACTGATAGCATGAAAACAAACTGTGTCGGCATGAACTGGTGTGGACGGACACTGTAACGGCTGAGCACAGAGTCTGAATCAGTAAGTAGGAACAGATCAGTCCAAACGGCAGCACAGAGGCGAAGGCAGGCAGGCTGCAGGACGAACGCAGACAGGAGGGCAAACATACAGACACAAGGAGCCTGAACAGACCAATGACTGAGAACAATGTGGTGTACTAAACAAAGAGACAAAGAAAGCGTGCAGAGGGTTAAATATTCTTAGCTGTATGGTCAGGTGATGGCTGAGGTGGGAAAGCCAGTGATTGCAATTGGACATGTGGGGAATGCCATGGTCAAAAAAGCTGCTGGACTCCTGTCTGTCCCAGAAAAGGACTCTCTTAATGCCATTTGAACCCTTTCTGCTCCACCTTCTGCAAGTCTGCAATTCTATAGACGTTTATTTGATAGAGACAGCTGAAGAGAGACATAAAATGGGGAGGGGAGGACATGCAGCAAAGGGCAGGTATGGTAACGACTCAGCCTTGGGGCCTTTCCCAAATTTCTGCCCCCTCGTCTCCTCCATCCTCTATGTGCATTTAGGAATTGAGATGTTCTTCAAGATGGCACGTTGAGATCGATTTCCGCGTGACAAGCCTGAGGCTCGAGGAGGCACAAATTTGGGAAATGAGATAGGCCCAGGTACATGGTGCATGTTCTACAAGGTGAGGGAATGGGCGCCCATTTATGCTGCGTTCTAGGCAACTCGGAACTGGGCGGTGGCGTGGGGTCAATTTTTGGGGAAGCCAAGCAAAAGGGGACGTCCTTTTTGGAGGGCAATTATCTAATGCATGGTGCTATTACAGTGCAGGGTATAATTTTACACAAAACTCAATCAGAAGACGATTGAAGACATTTGCATAGTAGCAAGAAGTTTGGCGCTACCAGCTGGCCACACTGTACAAATATAGTTTTCTTCATTGAACGTCCAAAACCCCTTTTTTCTCTCCACGCCCAGCTCCAGTTTTGGCGTTGGTCTTCTGTCAGATTTAATCTAAAGTTGCGGCTGTAGTGGTAGTTTAGTAAAATTATTTATTATAACTAAAAACTCCAAATCTCCACCCTCCTTAACTGCAACCAGCTAAAGTCGCTAACAGCTCCTGTTATTTCATCTGAATGACGTTGATCGCATGCTGTGATTTGATTGGCGTGAAGCCAGACAACGGCTGGCTCTCATTTGGCTTCATCCTGACTAATCATTTAGGCAGTGGCCTCATCTGACTGGTTAATCATTTAATTTTTTTCACAAAGGGATGCCAACACTGCCTGGCCTCCTCGCGTACTCAGACTGAAGGTCTGGTGCAATATAGTGTTTCACCACACATCCAACGCAGAGCATTTAGAGGGGTGCTGTTTCACTTATTGTAATGAGAAATGGGGAAGCGATGCCCGCAACAGCTTATAAGATTGATCAAAACTATAAACATTGTGTTTTTATTGAAATGATAAACAGAGTCTGATAAAAAAACAGGTGAAGCCTGGCTTCCCTTGGCTTCTGGGAGAAATTTCCAAACTAGAAAAAGTACTATGGAACGCCACTTGAAGTCGAATTTCCTACTCGTGAACTCGGAGAGAAAATATGAACCCCGACTTCAGGAGTAGCAGCCGGATGACGTCACACAACAATGGCAGCTCCCATGGAAGCACACTTTGTAAATGGAAAACTATAAACTAAAAGGCAAAGTATTAAATCATAATAATACATACTTTCAAACAGTAAAACCTATACTGCATGTAAAATATTTAGAAACAGAAATATTTTGTCAGTGTTATTAGTAGCTGGTTACAGTAAACAATCTCTGAAAGTCATCTTCTCTGCCCAAAACTTATTCAGCAAAATGTTGAAAATGCCCAGAAATGTGAAAACATTTGGAAATACAGCCAATGACTTTTGCTGACTTTTGACTGACTTACCAACTGAGGTATGTTTATCATTTGTTTTTAATGAAATGGATGTCCTTTTAATTAACGCAAAGTGCACTGCTGAGGGTTTAACTCTGCACAAACTTGCCAAAGACACATAAGTTTGTCACGGTCAGCCATGTTTTTTGTTTAGATTTGGCGTCATGCACCACCATGCACCTGAAACGCTTAGAGGTCGGAAGTCGGATATTTCAGCTTGGAAATTTCTCAGTTCTGACCGGTCTGGAACGCGGCATTAGACCAGGGATTTCTGGTCTGAAATTGTGAGCCTCTTTTACTTGCATATCTTAATTTCCTGGAAGCCTATGGGATCACATTTGTGTATGTTCATTCCAGTGATACTCAACTATTGTGCCAGGATAGCCTAACATTGATTGGATCAGATTACAGAGTATCACAGTGCAGTGGTGCAGGATTGCGTCGGCCCCAGCAGTCCCTTTAATGAACATAAATCTGAAAGAAAGCCAACCTTTCATCTTCCATTTCTGTCCATCCCACAACTTCTTACTTCACTTCACTTACCTTACAAACAGACCAGTTTAGTGTGTAGTTTGTCTTACTGTCGACATGTGAGTGATCTATCTGAAACATCCCTGTTTGACCAGTAGAAAGATGCGGAACAACCTCATACCGAAGCGTCACAGGGTTAATAAACGTTCAGGGTATGGGAAGCCCGGGGTTAGAGGTTGTTAAGTTCCACTAGTGGAAACGAGCTGTTGGTGAACTGAAATGTAGCTCTGGTGGTGGCAAAGGAAACAGCAGGTGGTGATGGGAGCAAACAGTCGCAGAGACTCACCATTCTGAAACAGACTCCTGTCAGAATAAAAAACAGAGAAAATGACTTAAACTACGTAATCAGAAAACAGTTTAGGATAATTCATAACGCCTTGTTATTTATTAAACATTTAGCTGCTAATTTGCAATTTTCTGTATCAGATGTTGCAGCTTTTCTTATTTCAACCAACTGAAGCAAACAGCTCACTAGATTTTCCAATAAATTCACAATAATCTGTCCTGAAGCTGCAGGAAGTGAGAGTGCAGAGAGATCCTGCCAGCAGCAGAGCTGTGCTGTTCCTAAATTAAGCAGCAGCAGATCGTTTTACAGCCTCAGCTCGCAGAGCAGAGCAGAAAAGAGAGCAAGAAGAGGGGGGAGAGGTAAATATACAGACCCTGAACGTAACCGAAGATCTCAAAGTCCACAGACACCAGTTTGGTTACTGCCGATTGATCTTCAGACATCTTGAGAGAAAAACCTAAACTGTCCCTTTAACAGAAGAGGAGGGTAGAAAACCAGAGAATACTCCCCGTGCTCGCCCGCTCGTTCTCTCTCACCACTCTGCACCAACATGGTCATGTCTTCCTCCAGATTTTTTATCTCACCACCATCACCACAGTCTATGCTGATGGTCTTTGTAGTCCATAAAAACTACAAACCCTGTGTTGCTATTTAGATTGATTAGTGTTCTCTTGCTCACTGAACCTACATGTACCAGTGTGCTTCACAGGTTTCAAGCCCACTTGGACCAGTTGCAGCTCAGTGTCGGCACTCTCGGCTGAATTCTGGCACCAGAGAACCAAACATGAACAGAAACTGAACCATTTATGCCTGGCAGATTTCCTTCAGTAGGTTTTAAAGATTTGGACCCCGGCTGAGACAAATGGTGGTCACACTAGAAACTGACTGGTTTCCAGACCCTCCCAATACAGTGGCACTGCGCATTTTGGAGTGGCCTTTTATTGTGGCCTAAGCCATTTTAAGCGTAAGTTATAGGCTACTTCTGCGTCAAATCGACGGCGTAGGCTACGGGGCTACGCAGAGGCTACGCCGTCGCCTGACGTGCTCTCAAAAATGTAACTGCACGTTGAGTCAACGTGGACCGTAAGCACTGTGATTGGTCGGCTGTGTCGCCTCACAATGCCTCCAAGCCGAGCGGAAGTAATCCAGCGGTTTGAAGTTAATTTTACTAGTGAATCAATATATTTGACCTTCGTAACCCGAGGATGTGATCCACTCGGTCGTTGACATTTGAAAAGGCTACATCAGCCACACGTTTACAATTTTACCCCCATTTACGGTAACAGAGTGCTAAACCGGAAGTTAGCCTGCTCGGCCGGCAAAAGTCAACACGGTGGACGCTGCAGCGCTACTGCCGACTAGTGTTTGGGGGTGTAATCACAGAATGACGGATACACCTATGCACAAGTATAAATGCATGGCTACGTGCGTAGCCAACGCCGTAGGTACGCACATAGACCCTACGCAGGAGGATAAATCGGCCTTTATTGTGGCCAGCCTAAGGCCTTTTATTGTGGCCAGCCTAAGGCACACCTGTGCAATCCCCATGCTATCTGATCAGCATCTTGATGTGCCACACCTGTGAGGTGGATGGATTATCTCGGCAAAGGAGAAGTGCTCACTGACACAGATTTTGACAGATTTGTGAACAATATTTGAGAGAAACCAGTCTTTTGTGTTCATAGAGAAAGTCTTAGATCTTTGAGTTCAGCTCATGATGAATGGGGGAAAAAACAAAAGTGTTGTGTTTATAATTTTGTTCAGTGTAGAAACCTTCGGCAAAGTACTCAAAACCACTTCTGTGGTAGATCCTGCTACAGTAGGTGTCTCCAGGACCACATTTTGCCATGATGACACACAGTGCGAACTACAGCCTACCATGGCGTTCAAGGGAGCTCACTTTTTTTCATTAGTCGCGTAGCGCTGCAGAGATCCCCCAGCTGCAGTAGTGCGTAGCCTAATAGGCCTATTCATGCAGCCAAACGAACCATCACTGTCACGACCCCCCGGTCGGGACCCTGACCTTTTTGTGGAGTGATTGTGGTTTGTGTTATTTTGTCCCTTTGTGGTGTGCTTGGTGTGTTTGTTTTGTTCGTCCTCTGCTTCCCTCCTGC
>JAPMOB010239797.1:0-15735 GCA_029875015.1 Lepomis gibbosus | reverse complement strand
GCGAGAGGCTCGGGAGCGCGCATGCAGGTGTCAGTCACTGGATTTCGCGGAAAATCCGACCCGGAGCCTTCGAATGGGAAAAGGAATACCTGCCTTCAGAGTTAATAGCCAAACCCGGCAAGTGGATCATTTTAACGTCAGATTACAACCCCTTCACACACAGGCAATAAAAAAAGGATTCATTTTAGCAGAAAAACTACATACAGCCCCTTTAAGATAAAAGAGGGAAGTTAATTTGGTATATGTTCCAATGAACTAAGTGATGCTCATATCCTGACGCAATTTAACGCATCAATTATTGCTATTATTTACCTGCTTTCTATATTATCTAAATCATTACCACTGAGACTGACCTTATTCTGTCACCGTCTTCAATGGTAAGCTTTGTTAGTAAACCTTATCTGTGCTACCATAACTTACTGTTTTATTGATCATTACAGCTCTTGTGATCATTGGCTTGATGTTACAAACCACTTTTTCAAACACGCGTCTTACTGACATTATTCCCGGTCAAAAACAGCATTTTATCTTTACATAATTTCATACAGTGTTTTGACTTAGAAAAATTAATAACTAACTACGTCCAAGACACTAATTGTGTTTAAATTACCTGAACAAAGCATGTGTTGATGCTTCAAAAGAAAGTATCATCATCTTACTTTTGAAATATGTGTCATTTTTGAGTGTTTTTAACAGGTGTTTTCTTAATAATGTTAAAGCAAAGACATTTGTGGAGCAGACACTTTCAGCAGCGCGAACTACAGAAGGCTGGTTGAAAGCTTTCAGTCAGTTCAGTGCTCCTCCTGGGCCCACTGCCTTCACTCTCCCTGCACAGGTGACACTGCACTGCAGTTGAAACAGATACTGGGGTGCTGCATCTTTGATGCAGCCTGAGCTCTGCCAGCTCATTATGAAGTTGTGATTCAGAAACACAGCCCAGAGGGCCCGCCGCATCGCATTTCACTTTCCAAGGCCTGCTATGGTTACCACGACCTCAGACAGAGGGCCACCTTACACCAGCGGGTGCTGGAAGAGGGTAGGTTTACCAAAAATAACTTCCTCAACGTTTATATTTGGACAACAGACCTTCTGTCAAATCATTTCTAATATGATGGCTCATTTAAATATTATAATACTGTTGGACTGTGATGAGGGCATCAGCTTTATTTTTACAGCCAACACTTTCACATAACACCAGCAATATGCAGATATAAACACACCACCTGATCAAAAAGCATAACTGTTAACCAAATGCTTTAAAAGGTATATAACACAGACAGGAAAAAGACTTTCCTAACATATCGGATTATATATTTTCAAGAGTCTTTAGAGTCTTCCATGTCTGCAACCTGCTTAAGATCCAAATACAGATTTGTTCCACATGGTAAGTGGCACATTTTTTCTTATGGATGCTCTGTACATTACAACAGAGCCACAGAGGCAATATATGAGTGCTAGCTAATCAAGAAGCTGACTGGAAGAGCAGAATGCATTATTGATTAATGCATTCCCCTAAATATAGCAGGATCCTTTCATGTCACGTACAAGCAGCTCTATAAACACCATTTAGAAGAGCAGCTTGGTGAATTTATCAGCCAGACATAAAGGTCTTTCCAGTTGAGAGACTGAGTAAATGGATAGATAAATGGGCAGATTACTGCCACTCCCTGCCCCCACATAATGGATCAGAGCTATCCCCTGCAGTGATACTGATGCAACTAAACTCTTTTTGATTTTGTTTCACTGCGCGCACTAATTTAATTTTAACTGTTGCTTCAAAAAAAGATGAAAAGGCTTGAAAATGTTCACATTATAAGGTGAGGGCAGACAACAACAAATGCTCTAAAAATCACACTCTCTTCTTACAAGCCTTTCTTATGCCTGGGGAAAAGGGGTCGTGAGGTGTTGACAGGTCTGCGGTCTCCTTGTCCTCCTAGCGCACAGGAACAGTGAGCTGGGTGACAGCTCATCGCGCTCACTCTTACTGCCTCTGACACGGCCACCATCTGTCACCACCACCGATAAGTGATTGCCTGGGGTTATCTTACACTGATAGGAGTTCCAGCAAAAAAGGGAGTTAGCACCTTTAACAGTTTAATATTTCCTGCCTGTGCCTGGACAGTGGGGTACTGTCAGATAAGGGATGCTCCTTTTGACAAGCAGAGCATTCAGGTGTGAGGGTGAGGCAGAGATACATGATTAAAGTCTCACCTACTCCTAAAAAACAAGTGGAATCTGGACGTGAGCCATCTTGTGATTTAATACACCTGCTTTCAGATTTGGTTTCATATGTAAAAAATGCATAAACTAATTAGCATATATTGGTCCAATTTGACATTTACATTCAGAAGCAGGGACCTGAAACCTGTCTGAGTAAAAACACATACACCCTTTCTCAATCCCCAACCCATCACCGTCATAAAGAAACAGCCCTGAGCATGCAGTTTGGACATTAAAGCTTAAATTCTCTTTACATCCTAACAGCAGTCAATAAATTAAATGCTCTGACACAAAAAAGAAAATAAATCTGGCATCTGTGGCTGTTGCAGGACCTGCCAGTGCACTCATGTGAACTTGTGTTTTGGGGGAGTGGCTTTGAAGGGAGGGGTGGGATTTTTTTCAGGCCGGATACTTTCAAAATCTAACAGTGTCTCACTTATTTCTCCAAAGTTGCCTTACCTAGCTTTAACCTTTATGCAGATAGACAAAGATCACCTTTTCAGGATAGGTTTTACAGACAATTAATCAGAGCCAGTGTTTGTACTTAATCTTAAACACCCACTGAAGCCCCATGCTATAATTCAGACTCTCTAGAGGTTCATTCATACATCACACGAGTGACTCCACTGCTATTCGCAACTTCATCAAAGTCATGTCAAAAACTCATAAGATACCCACAAATACAAGGAACCCTTATGTTTGCGACTAGACATTAGATTATTAGAAACCAAGTGTAGCTTATCTGTGTAGTTATAATTCAACTGGTGTCACTTCTTTCTCTCTATAATATGATTAATAATATACAAATGAACGGCATTTAAACCAACATTAATTGATCGTTTTTTGGCCACTTGGGGGCACCGCAACAAGCGATGAACACAAAACCACATGATCACACACATCCAGCTGACACAAAGCAACATCTTTTGGAGTTGTATTTCTGGCCATCTGAATGTAAGTCTTTTGGTCTTCATAACCTAAAACAGCTCACTCTTTAGCTGTTGTTTACCAGCTAGTCGTTAATCTAAATCTAAACCTATCTGTCTGCCAGCAGGTAGTGTACAGTGGGTTTATAGGGCGTTTTCACTGAAAACAGCTGGCTGCTTCTGCTGGAAACCAGGGTGATGAAATGGGCTGCCATTGTTTGTTCAGAAAAAGTTTGCTATGCCTTTGTTTTTACGTATCGAAAGTGTTCAATGTTGTTGAAAGTGTTTGGATGGTCAGACCAAAGGACTTCAGGCTGGCTCTTACACTATTTTAAAAGCATGAGACCAATCTGAATTTGTAACAAAAAGGGAATGAATTTCTTTCCCCTTGCAGTCTCATGGATCGCAGCTCCAAGCCATTTCCCCTACAGAGGATTCAGTCTTGGATTTGAGCAACGCAGTATAAAACACATCCATTACAGCACAATAATGTCTGTTCAAGTTACACAGAAATCAAAGCAGTTAGACAGTCTCTCTGTTAGCAGTTAAAGTAAAGAAAGGAAAGAGATCCATGTCTTTAATAAGTAACACGCGGCTTTGGCTTGCTGCTATGGGCCTGTAAATGAACCCAATGAGTGTAAGTGTAAGATAATCCACACGGGCCACACAGACACACAGACAGACTGAGCCAAACCACTAATGTGGCATTAGAGATATATTGTAAACAAACTTGGTTTTGTTTACATTCAGCATTTCCCAGTTTTTCCCCATTTATATAAAAGTTAGAGGAAGATCGATCTATTTTTTTTATAGCTAAGATTTTACCTGATTGTTTAATTAAATATGAATATCTGTCACGTACTGATTTTGTGTAATTGTCATTGCAATTTAAAAAACTTAAAAAGTGCTTTTCAAACTAAAACATTATATATTTTATGTGTGATTAAACCAGAAGCTGTAGGTAGTTAATATCATTACATCAGAGTTTTCTAGACACAGACATTTAAAGGTGTTTCCCGCAATTCTGGAAAAATCCAATGCCATGGCAATACCACGAAATAGAGCGAGTAACAACACAGCAAGTAATGTACATTAGTTAAAGCAACTTACGTTGGCTAAGTAGTGGGTTAGCAAACCGTTGCTATAGTTGCTGCTGCGAAGCTAAAGCTAACATGCAGAGAGAACGAGACGGTTTCCCACAGTCAGCACACCAGCTCCAGATAACAGTATTCACTTTGTTTGTTTCCCATTTGCAGAGCCAGGGCCGTGTACATACACCAGATTTTCTTTCAGCCCACACAGAACAGACACCTGACCGTGAGGAGACCTGTCTTTAATCTTGGTCCTGAAAAGACATCATAAGCAGACCTGGGTTTGTTAAAGAATAATCTAGTTAAGTTGTGTTGATTTCATGAAATTTTCCACAGATTACCATCTCTGCAAATGTTTAAACAAGTTGTCACACATGTCACAGTATGTTAGTCACAGTATACAGGACTGAATATAAGGATGCACTTAAATGTTGACAGAATAAAGAATCTGTCAGCAAGGTGTGCACATCAGCTTACACTTTAAACAACTGGACAACAATCTTCATTTTTCATGACTATGTTATAAATAACATCAAAACGCACAAAAGGAGTTGGATTATTAACTATTGTCACTGATGATTGTTTCTATCTAGTTATCTTTGATTTCAGCTACCCCGTATCTGGTGAGCATAAATGAGTAAGATGGACTATCTAAACACGTATTACTGCTAGTTCTTGGCCATCCTGTCCTCTTTACACCTTCTTACAGTGTCTATCAATGAGCCCTTTTCACACACAGAATACGTAACATTGCTGACTTCATCTGTAGCTTAATGCCATTCATACATAGGTTACTTTTTTGTTAATGTCACTTATGGCTTCATCCAGACATGACAGGACATTTAAAGAGCTGTGTGCTCGCGCAATATGGGCACCTGGAGCCAGAGAGTGCTCTCCCAGGCTGCATCACAGAAGGATCTGAAACCATTGTGAGCGTGGAGGACACTGCCCCACGCTCACAATGGTTTCAAATCCTGGAACAAGATGTGCACTTCATCTCTCTTTGCATGTTTCACCTTGTGCTGCTGCAGCCTTTATGTTAATCTGATGGCGTTCATTCCAGTTTTGTGCTGTCGTAAAAATGTTGACTAGATCCGGCCAAGTTAGATTGCCATCGTGAATTCGACGTAAAAGTGACTATGGGGATGTGAGACCAACATGATACATTAACATCACACTAACATCAAATGGCTGCATGTCTGAAAAGGGCTTAGTTATGCGGATGATGACAATCACATCCTAAGATCAGTTAAAACTGACAATGCTCTGTAAGGTCTAAAAAAGTGGATGTGATTATATCTGATTTACTGCAGATACTGGTGTGGTCAGTGTGTAATGGAGGCACCTGGACTTTGCTCACGTTTTAGAACTTGTCTGTGACTTCTAGTTTTAACTTACATTAAGTCTACAAATTACCTGGCTCAATCAGTACCCCAATGGAATTAATTAGTTTTTGAGAAGTCCATGTAGACGCAGCAGGGGAAAGAAAACCCAAGTGGTGCGCAGTCTCTGTTCCCCCTGTGTCCACTGGGTCAAAATTACCATCAATCTGGACAGCAGCAGTGCAAGCTCGGCTGAGCACAAGGTTTAGTTTACAGCACGGTGGGCATGCTGCCACGCTGTTCGGTTGCTCGAGTATGGTGATCTTCTTTCAGTCAGCACAGTTCAGCTCCATTTCTCTGGCCTGTTTATGTACAGTCCAATGGGGAATTTTCAGTGTCTACCACAGTGAGCAGGTAAGAATCACTACAGAGCTCTCGCATGTAATTTTACCCGATGAAGGACTGAGGACTGAAACATTGAAAATAAAATGAGTACAAGTGATCAACAGCGTGCAGACTTTTTTGGGTTGTCTTTGTACAATGATCTCAAAATAATTTCTAAACAAATTGCCTTTTAGTAATAGGTCTTACTACACTCTCCAACAGGCAGAAATATGCACTCTATACTGTCCTGTGATGTCAAGAACACAAAAATGAAACTGTCACAGTATGGAAAAATTATTAGTATCGCCATAACGTAAAGCTCACATAGAATAAAATAATCAGAAAGTCAATCAGAGTCCATCAAAATCATCCTATTCCAAAAGCTCATTCATTGCAAGGTAACTTCCGAAGACCATACACAATTGTCTCTACTTTGACGATACTGTGGCTTTGGTACAGATTTATGTTTGTTTATCCTGAAAATCTTGACTGACATCGCTGATCAGTAAGAAGTGAAGTTGTTAACAGACAGATATCTTTATAAGGCACTTTATATCCCACAAAGTGGCCCATACACTAACATGCAATCTCATTTTTGGACACTCCACATTAAGTATAATATGGATAAAGGCTTTTTCATGGGATATACAATGTCTGTCTATTTGCGATGCTTATTTGCAGCACTGGCCACGATGGCCTGATACACAAGGTATTATAGGTATTTAGGTATTCCCTATAAAACATCTCCCTGGCCACTAAAGTAGGTACACCTATACAATATCATGCAATCCAGTTCATCAGCTCTGCCACATACTATACCTTGGTGTTAATACAGATATGTTTCTATTATCCCTATACATGTAGCATTTCACTAAACATGCACTTGTATAATGGTTTATGATACAGCTAATGATTTGATTTGATTATCATAGTATAAACAACAGAATAATCGTACATCGTCTCATGATATATATTTTCACCAAATGCTACAACATCCAAGGGTGAATTCCGGTTAAGCACTAGATACGTACTGTAAGATTTCAGAAGCTCCTTGAGCCCTGGCGTAGTTAGGGAGTTCAACTTCTCGTTTCTTCTCTAATCAGTTTGATTCTGGGGTAAACAATCCATTTGACATCTCTAAGCCGTTCTTGTCTCTTGTTTCTCCCCCTGGAGTCATTCTGCCTCCCCTAACAATATGACACACTTCCTCTTCCTAAGATGTCTCCATGCGTTACCTCAGGCAGGCTCACTGTAAAGGAAGAGGCAGGTGGACAGAGAGAGGCCGCATGGGGCCGGAGGTGAGGTGGACAGAAAGGGGTTAGTAGACGATTGACAGACAGCAGCTCCTGAGGTTTCCATTACCTGAGATACCCTGCCCAGCCACTGTCACCTTAGAAGATACAGCATTCTCAACTTCAGTATGAACCCAAACAAGGACACCAATTATGCAATAGTAAGGATACTGTAGGAAACATCAATAACAGACCGATACTGATGGCTGTGAGGAGGGGTGGTATAAAGTGATGGTGTCAAATGTACAAACATTGCTGCTTGCACTTTGCAGCAACTGTTGCCACTAATCTTCAAAATGGAGGCCTTTTTTCCGATGTGACTGATTAAGAAGAAAATCTCTACTTATTACCCAGTCTGAGTTAACATATAGCTCATAATGTCCATTAACTGGATGACCTCACATGGTGGAGCAACCTCAAGAATAACAGAAAAAGTAAAAGTCAACAAACCACTCGCCAATATTTCCGTGTGAAACATTTTCGTGGTGCCTTTTATTCTTCACTGTGAGCGCTTGAATTCAGGGCAACAATCTAGTTCAGACCAACAAAATGTTAACAAAATGTGCAGAGGCAGCCAGCAGGCCTGAACACACAATAGACTAGGGAGTCAATGAAAACAAAACAGACCCCCACAGCCACTAACTCTCCTCTCCTGATCGCTCATATGCACACACACACATACACTAACAGAGAAGCTGTTAAATACTTCCCATTATATACACTGTCGAGCTACAGTGTATATAATGACTGTCAAACAAGGTCACCAGAATTTAAACAAACCTGACTGACAGCTGTGACATAGAGCTACATATAAGGCTGCACAATTAATTGAAGAATTATCAAAAATCACAATTTGGCCATGTGCAATATCTAAACACACAAATGTAAATTCTGTGACAAAACAGCATTATAATAAGTACTGTGGTGCCGCAGAGATGCCCTACAAATGGCTACAAATCGTGTTCTTCAGATGTAAGAAAACATGTTTGGTACAGGCTACAACAAATGTCACATCATCATGATTTTGATATTTTTTTCAGTGAAAATAAAAATTGCGATTCAGAAATAATCATTCCCAATAATCGTGAATCATATCTCCAACCTCTCACAATATTTTTTTACCTAAACGTGCAGCTGTAGATTCTAACATATTTAGCGAGGGGGTTTGGCCTTCATAAGTCTTATAGAAGCATTCTAAATCAATAACAAAATGAGATACTGTAATCTAATTCACTCAGGGTAAAAGAGACCCATCCTTAGGTCTTAACCTCTCTAAATCTACTGGCAACTAATGACGGATCAGCTATACAGTTTTACTGACTGATCATTGGGGAAACGTGAGAGAAATGTGAGGTGTAGTATAGCCCTTTGTCCCGTGGCACCTGCGATGGTGCGCTTATCGGTGCCTGCATACAATGCTGCAGCATTGGTTTACCTGAGACGTCACCTATGGGGGGTTAGGGGTCGCATTTCAGGATAAGTGTCAGTAAGCTTTAGTGGTGGACTGCTTGAATTTACCTTCTAAACCCCAATACATTGTACTTCTTTGTACTTAGACGCCACCAAAAGCAAGATGGGGGACACTAACAATAATTTTTATTAACGGTGAATCTGCCAATTATTTTCAGTGAAACGCTTCCATCACAATTTCCCAAAGCCCAAAGACACACACAGCAATGTCAACAGAGAAAGAGAAATACTCACATTTAAGAAGCTGCTAGCAGCAGTTCTGGCATTTCTGATGGAAAAGTGACTCAAAATTAATTCTCAAAATAGTTGCTGATTATCTACGAGCTAACCAATCAGTCCACTAATGATTTCAGCTCAATGGGTAAATCTAAGTTCTGTATTAGCATAACAAAACTTCCTTAATTTGTTGTTCTATTGCTTTTTCCATTCCATCTATTATCATGTTTAATTAACTCAGATGCAGTGTGTAAGTGTTCTGTGGTGAAATGACCCAAAGTAGGGCTGGGCAATAAAACAATAATGATCATTATCGCAATATAATTTTCCTCAATATCAATATAATAAATGTTCAATATATTGTCAGTTAATATTTGCTTCAATCCATTTGAATCACAGATAAATTAGCACCAAATTTTGCTATTAAAATATTTATTTTGTTGAGTAAAAGAGACTGAAAAAAGATTTACTAATCATATTTGTTGAAAAAGATCTTAGATTTGAATGTTCTACCATAGGTTTGTTACGTTATCCACTGTTTGGCATCGAATGTTTGTCACATTCTGACCATAAAGAAAAGTTATTAATTAACCATCTGGTTTCTTTAGTTTTCACTCAGGAGCAAAAATCTGCCTTTAAACTTTAAAGAAATAACGATTATATCGCGATAATTATCGATATCGAATGATCGCGTTAACATTTTTGGCTAAATCGCCCAGCCCTTACCCAAACATCGTACATCGTAATTCATTCTTATACGCTACAAATATTATGAATAAATATAAGTATCATGTGCATAACATATGAGAAACATCAAAAAACAGTGTGTGCAAGAGTATAGAAATGCAAATACCAAAAGAGTCATCGTTCTGCTTTTCTTTTTAAATGCTTATCTGAAAAGAGATAGAAGCGATATCGTGTGTAATCAAATATAATGGACTGGCACTGGGGGTGGACCCGCAGTCAACGCCTCCTGTCTCACACATCACCAACTCTCAACATGCCTGTGGGCAGCCGGTCCTGTCGTGGACACAAGAGATGGGCGAGTGAGACACTGTATGTGGCGCAGCCACTCTGCTAAATGAATGATGCTTTTATATCAGTTAAATGTCAGCTCTAAAGTTCAACCCTTATCAGAAAATGTCACAGTAAAAGCAGGGGGATCTTTTGGAATAAAATCAATACGACCTTTAAGTGTCCAGCAGGAACTCACAGACATGAGTACACACTCCGTAAGACATACTTGACTTATAAGTGAGAAAGACAATGCAGTTTAAATGTCTTCCTTCAACCAGAAGAAACTTCTACTGGTGAACAAAACAACCAAGCGGGGAAGTGTTATTAGGCTGAGCCATGAAATGTCATGTTGCAGCTGCAGCAGGATAGATGTGTTTTTCTAGCATCAACCAAACGTTACATGATGTGCCTACAGCTTGCAGCGGTGATCCACATTCAAGTTGTGAACGTATGTTGAAACCCAAACTATACCGTGAAGACTTTGGCCAAAATCTGTTTAATCATGTCGGATTTCAGCCAGCTGTGCCAGTGAGCTGAGTATGGCTACTACATTTACCTTTATTTTGATTCTTGCTTCTGAGTTTACTGTATTTAAAGTACTTTGTAATCACTGTTTTTAGACATGTGTAATACAAATAAAGCTATTATTATTACCATTAATAATACTTTTGTGTAGAGTACTTTTTATTTTCTATTTTGTCACTTACTTTACTGACCTATTACCTTTACAATATGTATGTAATATATTTCCTTGCTGAATCATAACTAACTAGGCAACACAATTCATCCTAGACAGAATTACTATTTTAATTTTAGTCCTAGCTAAACTTGTTTTTAATCCCCAGCTTTCCGTAATAGTGTGGTTAATATATTAATACATACAATACATTAGTTTACAGAAAACAAAGGAGTGGTGACCCTGTTCATATTCAAAATCAGTGACATTTATGTTATCAAGAAAAAACTACAGATGGGTCACGAGGGCGTAGCCTTTAGCAGTCTCCCAAACTACAGTTTATCCTCCGCACCTGAGCGGGTATCCTTCTCTTCTCTTCGTCTCTTACCTTCTCGTTTATGGCACAGCTCCACCGAAGGCTGGCATTGCTTCTGAAAGTCTGGAAACACACGCCTGGTAAAACTATCCCCGTCTCGACACACAGCTGAACTCACACAGTGAACATTCCCGTTAACTCACATTGCCGTTAACTAACTGGGGGTGATGCTGCGAGCCCACGCGGCGGATGACGTGCGGCATTCACGGTCTCCTCACAAATTCTTGGTTCGGACACTGTGAAGTTGTAAAAGCGACTTGTTGACGCTAATTTAAGTGTGTGGGGGGAAAAAATAAAATGTTTTAGGTGTTTTCCGCTGTCATTGATAAGAAGCGAGAAACAGCTAATTTTTTGTTCCATCAGCAATATGTATTTGGCTTATTATGTATTTTAAGCAGGCCTGTGACAATTTCGTCCGAGTTGTTTTTGAGAGCACTTTAAGGCAGCACACGCAGGGGAAAGTGCGCAACTGCAAAGTTATAAACTGCGATATAGACAACCTCATCTTTTCACAACAAATTTGCATAATAGTATGATAATAGCCTGTTCATCCACCGGACTTTATAACAACTAAGTTTAGAGTTAGTTTAAGTTGAAAAAACAACAGCAACGTTCATGTCTCCAAACACTTGTAAAATGTATATTTCTAACAAATTGTTACTAGCCTAATGGCTGCATCGATGGTTAATGAATAATTTAGTATTGCTTTGTAGAGTACTTGCCATTAGTAAGAACATTTTAAGGATTGCTTGTGAAAAATCACATTGGTTTGTGATGATCCTTTCTGTCTGGAAATAATGTTGGTATGCCTAATCTATCGTGCTAAAAAAATAATGCTCATGGAGATCACACTTTCCAGAAAGAATTCAAGCCCCCAGTTTATAAATGTTAATAATTCATTATTTTAGTGTTTTAATCATCAAGCAGCTATTTTATTGAAATAAGTGGGCAAATGGTTTAACCAATCAAAGGGAGTTTTGACACCTGGAAACCCAACAGATGTTCTATTAATGGCTTAAAACTCATCTATAAAGCATTACTAAAAGACCATTATGCATTTATAAAGCCATAATTTAGAACTTTATAAAAAGGTGCCTTCTCTAAAGATTACTTGAGATTTGTAAAAGCACTGAATGAAGCACAGGAGAAAGTGTCAAAATATTTCTGAAATTTTAAAATTAGAAATAAATACAACTTTAACTGTGTTTTGTGGTCAAATAAGATTAGTTAGTAAGGAGTGTCACTAAAACTGCCTCCTAAAAACTGTTTTATTACAGTATTTACAAAATAAATGGGACTAGGACGCAATCACCCCCCACATCAACATGAAATGTAAATTTGTCAAGTATCACATTCAAACAGTAAAGAACCCATAATTTACACACCGAAAACCAGTAAGTGAGAGTGCATAGGTGGCATGTATACAGGAAAACTGTCTATTTCACGCTGATATGTTTTGACTTCTTGAACGAAAGAAATTAACTCTGAAATAAGAACATTTTATTACTTGTGGTTTTATTAAAGCACAAAGTGTAGGTATTTTCCAAATCCAAAAACAAATGCAAAATTTATACAATTTCAAACCAACCCCAAAAATGCTGCATAAAAAAGTAAATAAAAAGACTGAAACTTTATAATGCTCCTTTTGTCCATTTAAATCAAACCTATAATTACTGGTCTAAAACCAAAAATGTGTTAATCAGGTTATTTAGAATGAACAGGTCAGCAGCTATGTCTGCATTGCAGTTTTCAGTAGGTTTCAGCCTAGGAGCTGGTCTTGGTTTGTTTGACAATCACTGAGCTGCCGGTGAACAGGGTGGGGAAGAACTCATTTAGGAATTTGTTCTTCAGTCTGTGCAGAAAGCTGACATAGCGCACCCCAGGTCCATAGCCAGAGAACACATGTGACACCTGCAGGCCAACAGAGAGACATACAATGAAAACTTGGAATCCTGGCCCTTCTATAAAGGCTGTTACCTGTCAGTAACTCACCTCCTTCCACGTGTGTGAGTAAGTGCTGAGGTCCTCGGTGGGGTTGACAGTGTGCTCTGAGATCACTGTGCTTTTGTCCGCGGCAAGTAACTTAACATGCAGCTGGTAGATGGACTCATGCAGCTGACTCTCCTCATACCTGGCAAAATAGAGGATAATCCAATGTTTATGGTATAGCAAGAAATAATAATAAAATGCAGTTTAGCAGTAAAATACTAGTGTAGCCTGGAGATTTGGACAGGCAAACCTTTGTCACATGTACAGACTGTGAAATGTGCTTTACATGGTGCTGTCTACATCTGTACCAACCAAGCTGATAAGACCACAGTGATAAATAATCAAGCATGGTCTGTTACAAGGGCTGGAGGTGGGTATTGACCGTGCTCATTAACCCACCAGTCTTGGATGACTATTTCAGGCTGAGAAACATCCAGCAGCTCTTCCCACAGTCCCTCTGCCTTCAGGTCCACAACCTGCTCCATGGAGAACCAGCTGAGGGCAGGAGAGCAGACACGAGTCAAATTTGCCACAAGCTCATTATTTGGGCTAAACCTTTTTGTAGGTAGCATGACCCTGATCCCCAGTAAAACCCACCTGTATTGAGGCAATGCACAGATCACAGCACCTGGCGGGATACCACTGGCATCATAGGGGAGGATTTCCGTGCTTGTGGTCCAGCCACTGAAGTCACCTATGAATTAAGAGAAATGTTTACCTGATCCAAGAGTTTACAAACTGCATTAATTTCCTTTATCTTGACTTGCTACCAGGCGTGCTCACAGTCCCTCACCATCAGGTTGAAAACGTGGAGGTCCTTGTGATGGCATTTCAGGCAGCTCAGGTTCGGGTGGAGGGACATCCTTACTCAAGCCTGTGTGGGAAATAAAACAAAGAGACAATTGTGAACAGGACCACACCTTCCGAAGCCACTGCAATTCCAATGTAAATATGATTAAACCACAGAACAGATCTTTCTGACAGGGTCACAGGGTGTGCCTCTGTGAGAAAAACACACACTTAAGTATTAGTCACTACCTCATGATGCTCACGTTTGCATTTTGGGACACTCACTTCCAGTGTAGTTGTGTTTGGCGTCATTGTAGAATCTTGTATTATTTCTTTTTTGTAATGTTTAATGTAAATGGAGGAAGAGGTGCAGCTAAAAAAAAATATTGCTACCAAGCAACAACCAGCAACCCTCTTAAAAATTAGTCTGCTGCTTTCCATCATTATTTGAAGAGACTGATATCTTCTACAACAATAAAACATCTTAAGATTATAGGTTTAGTTAGAGATTTAACTAAATAAAGCTGAAAGTACACACAGTTCTTACAGTCAAACCTATAGGCTAAAGCAAAAATGTGTTAATCTGGTTATTTAGAATGAGTAGGTCAGCAACTATGTCTGCATTGCTGTAGATGCCTGCTCAATAATGTTTAAAATCACATGAGGAAGTCTGCGCCTTATTTTACTGAAGATCAAAACTACTTCTGATTATGAACAGTAGCTGCTGTCTAACAAGTAAACATGAAACTTGTAAACACCCAGAACAAGTTATTGTAGGCTAGTTGGCTGAAATGTACAGCAACATCTGCATCAGCACTGAACTCCAGGCCCCCTGTTGATCAGGATCGCTGAAATCTGACCCCTCCTCTGGAGCAGTACTGAAAAAGTGTGTCAACTGTGTTGGGGTACCGTGAGGCGAAGGGTTCCGCAGTAAGTTTCTCCCGAGCGGCGAGGGTTCACACACGGACTTCTTCACTTCAGCGGCAGACATGATTGGCTCGACAGTGTGTAATCTTCCACTGATTCCACCAGCTAGTACTTCTGTTATGTAGCCTACTTTACGCCACACCCAGGTGTTGCAAGCAGGGCGATACGCGCTACTTCCTGGTCTCTTAAAGTGACAGTATTTTAATAGTATTTGCAAAAAAATGAGGCTATAAAACTTGGAAGACTATAAAAGAAAAGGAAATATAGTAAATAAAATACAAAAAGAAGTAGTCTATCTGTGGACAACAGTTTATGGTCTGGTATAGTATTTTCACTATATTATTAATAGTACAGTTGTTCATGGCATACTTTAAAACATTATTTCACTATTCTGATTAGCTTTAATTAGTTCATTTAGTTTTATCTAAAGAAAAAAAAAACTTTGACAGGAGGATCGGTCAGTGTGTTGGTTTGGGGGCTCCAGAGACTGTAGGAAAGCAAGAGAGAGATGATCTGTGAGATGGAATGTGATGAGACAACAAATTTTAAGGATTGGTTGTGAAAAATTACATTGTTTTTTATTGATCCTTTCTGTCTGGAAATAATGTCGGTATGCCTAATCTATCATGCTAAAAAAATAATGCTCATGGATTTCCAGAAAGAATTCAAGCCCCCAGTTTATAAATGTTCATAATTCATTATTTTAGTGTTTAAATCATCAAGCAGCTATTTTCTAGAAATAAGTGGGCAAATGGTTTAACCAATCAAAGGGAGTTTTCACACCTGGAAACCCAACAGATATTCTATTAATGGCTTATAATTGATCTATAAAGCATTACTGTTGGAATCATCATGTATATAAGTTATCTCATATTTACTCTTCACTCATCATATTCAATACTGCACAATGAAGTGCATAAGCATGTGCTAATATGAGTCTTTGAGTTTGTTACAAAGTATGTGTTCACAGGAAGCCTGCAGTGGATGGGTGTCAGACAGAGGTCACACAACAGACCTCTGAAGAAACAGGAACCAAGCCC